>PYWC01000019.1:1117415-1257450 GCA_003182015.1 Tuber magnatum | reverse complement strand
AATATCGCTCATACTGGAAATAAGCGATATGCTGTATTTAAAGACCGCTGATTCCCGCGATGGAAACAGCAGACTTCGACAGATAGTATTCTTAAAATATACTTGGTTGAACGGTTACTTCTTTGATCTCCTATTACACCCCGTTCGAAGCCTCCTTTAGCAAGCAGCGCTCGTTTCGTGTTGACCACGAAGCTATCTGCTCCTATCGTACCGATACGTGACTAGGGCCTAGCCCGAACACGTTACAACGTCGCTACTCTCCGGTCAACTGTAAGCTGTTTGCAGGATATACAAGGGGGCATAGGGTGGAAGTTGGAGTATCTCCTCCAAGTTGTACAGAGTAAAATGGACCAAAACTGGCGGAGTTAATGGGAGTTAACCATGGGGGTCTCAAAGGTAGTCCCAGGTGGTGCTGGGATGGCCGGGAGAGTTTTACACCTACCAAGCCCAAAAGTGTTCCCAACGCCATAGGCTCTGAAAGGGAAGTGCAGAGACATGGAAAGCATGATTCCTACCACAGGTAAGATGGATCCGAGGTAGGGGTCATGGGTAGCACCTGTTGGACCCCTCCTGGATTACCGTATCCTGCGGAAGACACCGGAAGCCTGAGAACTGTAAATAGTAGACAGATAAACCGCTCACAGTAGCTTCCGGAACCAAGTAGAGATCAATGCATATGGGAAGGGTGTCATAGATAGTCTAGTTCATGCGGCGTCTTGACTGTTAGCCACTGGCAAGATGCTGATGTGCAGAGGTTTTTACTCTGGCGGGCTAAATAGAAATGCACTGCAGAAACGATAACCGCATAAGGTGAACGCCGACTAGAGTGTGTCGACACGTGCATGCCCGAAGGGTGTGCCAGGAGACATGTCGGACCACCCTTAGCGGAGAAGGGTGTGCTCGAATAGTTGGAGTAAACTAATGGGGGAGTTTCTGGCATAAGATAAAACCACCAAAAACTCTATGCGAGAACTCGCCTACTCCAACAATCAATCCTCTCGAGACCTTAATTGAGTGAAGCGTCAGGCTTAACGATGTTAAGTTTTACCATTTACTTTACTCTTACATTTGGGTGAACCTTTAGCGATAAGTTTAAAGTTGTTCGGTGTGGTCGCAACCTTGGGATCCATCTTTCTAGTAGCACGCCCGTTACACTGGACGGGCATGGTCGTGGGTTCTTGATGGAGAGTATGATAGATATATCATATTATAATCCATACTAATAATAGCGGGTGCCCCTCAAAACGTAACAATTTTGCTATTACATGACCAGTGGTTGGTCTGTGTGCCCTATCAAAACAAAATAAAGAAAGAATACTGATATCATAGCATAGATGAGGTAAAATGCAAAACCTAATTCCTATATCTATACTAATAATAGTGGGTACCCCTCAAAATGTAACCAAACTAAGATCATATGACTAGTCTTTAGTTCATATGCTCTATTAAAACAAACCCACTATGAGTAAGCTAGAAATGAATCTCATTTCTTAATTGGATTCTAAATATAAAATATAAGACAAAACTTGAATATTGTTTCTAAAAGTATGACCAGTATATTTAAGCATAGAAATACAGATATAGTTTAATGGTTAACTTAGGAAACACTAGTATAAAATAGAGATCAAGTTTTCAATAAGTAGTATAAGAATACAGGACCCACAACAGCTAGCGGAATTATACTAATAAAGCGATTATAACTACAACAGACTATTGTAGCAACCTAGTATATATGAGTTATAGCAACCTGAACCTATGGCTATACAGATGATCAAGGGGTCAACTGATAGGAACAGGCAGGCAAGTAAATACTTACCTAATGGGTACCTAATGGTCAGAGTTCTCCTGTGAACAGCTAAGACTTTAGGTACTTAGGTACTTAGATACCTAGTACATGAGTATGTGCAATATCAGTACACTTAGAGATCTTAGATAGGTGAGTTACCCTGCTAGGCTAGGTAACTGGAGAAAGGATGCGAGTGTCTAACTCTGCTGAAGAAGTAGGTAGAGTAACAGGGTAAAGATACTGTAACTTGAATGCATTATTTCTATTATATCCCTCTACACCCACCTTGGGTCCCAGATGTTATGGGCAAATGGTTATATAGTTGTAACGACTCAGCATACATGAGTTATGGTAACCTGAATCTATGCCCAAACAGGCAACTAAGGGGTCAACTAGTAGGAACAGGCAGGCAAGTAATTAATTGCCTCACAGGTATCTAATAGTTAGAGTTCTTCTGTGAACAGGTAAGACCTTAGGTACTTAGGTACTTGAATACTGAGTACATGGGTATGGACAATGTCAGTGTACTTAGAGACCTTAGATAGACAAGTTACCCTACTAGGTTGGGTAACTGGAGAAAGGATACAAGCATTCAACTCTGCTGAAGGAGTAGGCCAGGTAATTGGATAAAGTTACCCTGATATCCAGGTAGGGTTACCCTACCTTGGGAGTCTAGATACTCTGCTATAGGACTTGGGTTACCCTGTCAAGAGCCCTGAGTTACCCTATCTTGCACCACAAAGTCTCTCAGAGACTTTCGGAAAAATGACCAAAATGTTTATTACATGAAACCATATATAGTCCTGGAATCTGGGATTTGCAGAGATACTATTGGTTGAGCTACACAGCTCCAAAGAAGCTATAACTTAGAAGTATTATTTCTATCATACTCCTCCAGCACTGCCTTGAGTTTTGGATGTTATTGGCAAATAGTTGTGTAGTTGTGTGCAAACTAGTAAAAGAAAACTTTTGTGCATATACTCATAACACCGTATGCACTCTGGCCATCTATCCAACTATAAGCTATTAATAGAATATATGAGAGAGAATAGGTGAGAAGGTGAGATACATTCTCCAAGTTGTTTAGAGTAAAATGGACCAGAATTGATGGAGATAGCAGTAGCTAACCATGTGGGTCTCTGGTATAGTCCCCAGTGGTACTAAGGACAATCAGGAGAGTTTTACACCTATCAAGCCTAAATATGCCCCTATGCTGTAGCCTTTGTAAGGGAAGTTTGAGGACACTAAAAGCAAGATTCTTATTATGACTGGGATGGTTTTGGTCAAGATGGTCATAGGTAGTGCCCATTGGATTACTATACCAAATACCATACTGCAGGAGTTTTTATAGGCCCTTAGCTCAATAGAGGTAGATAGAATGCATAGACTAGTAGAGCCAATGGGGACTTGTATAGATGAAATATATATGGGAAGGTGTTCATAAATTAGTAGACTCTACCAGGAGTCTTGACAGTTAGCCACAGGCAAGGCACCTATGGGAAGAAGTTTTCACTCTGACAGCTGTAATTGAGATGTACCACAAGAAGCTGAACTGTATAAGGAGGTTGCTGACTAGAGTGTATATTGATACATGAATGTCTACCGGAATATGGATAAAGTACTGAACAACTTTTAGTGGAGAAGAATATGCTCAAAGGGTTGGAGTAAACTAATGGCGGAGTTTCTGGCATAAATTCTAACTACTTAAATCTATATGAGAACTCTCCTACTCTAACACAATCAACATCCTCTCGAGGCCTTAATTGAGTAAAGCATTTAGCTTAACAATATTAAGTTTTACCATTTACTTTACTCTTACATTTATGTATAAACTCTTAGTAATAAGTTTGAAGTTGTTCAGTGCTGTTGTAACCTCTGAGTCCATCTTCCTTGGGGTGCCTCTATTACAACTATTTATAGCTTGAAATATATAAAAATACTACAGCCTTCTGGGTTTCTATCTTATAAACTAAAACTTAAGTCTGATATTCTGATTCTATATAACAGGGACATCTGTAAGATCAGATAGCCCAAGGCATACCATAGTGCGGAGCAGGTAGTAAGGAGGCAGAAGTCAGGTACAGGTAAATAAGTGGAACAACACTTGTTCAGGGTCCAGATATCAGGGACAAGGGGTCACAGAGTTCAGGTCTTGGCATTAACGAAAAGGTTGTATTTCTCAAATACAAGTAAAGAAAGAAAAATACCAGGCTGTATAAAGAATATAAAAGATAAAGAGACACACCCCTTTATATGGGTATTGATATGTGAAAACTAAGCAGATACCTATAAACTGGTTTTGAGTTAGAACACTTTGAAGCTTATATAGCAACTCCAATAATTTTAAGAAATTCACAAAAGTAATTACTTGTAAAAACTTTTGAATAACAATATAATCAAGACCTTCAAGAATTTTCATCAAATAGAAAAGTCTTTAAAACTAGTTTCTGTAACTGTCTATAATTAAATTAAAAGATAAAAAACAGAAATATTATCTTTTGTTTTGGTTCTGATTGTATTATTATTAGAGTTATAAATAATTTAAGTAGGACAGTCTGATAGTTGATTTGAGTTTATAATTACAGAACTATGCCTTTTTTCTTCTATTCTTAGAGCCAGGTGGATATCCTCAACCTTTCTGTTTTGTTATAAAATTCCTATCTTGTAAATTGCTTGTACTTTCCTGTCCATCAAGTTCTTGTTCAATATTAGAATTATTATTTTCATCCACCAGTTTAGCCTTTCATGCACTCCATGCAGATAGGTTTTTCTTTTCTCTAACTGCTGTAATTAGTTTTTCTTAAGGCTCAGAATACAGCTAACTATTATGATACTGTGATATGGCATAATGAAAGTACTTGTACTAGATATAATACTAGCAGATTACTTAAAGTTACTTAAAAAGATATAAGGATTTCAGTTTTTTTCATTTCAGTGCCTTATTACCAGTTATTGTTGAAGCCAAAAAACTTTCTAATCAATTATGAATTAAGTTTGACTTTCATAAGAGGGATTATGATTTTGATTCTTTTTGACAAATTTCTCTATCTGCGATCTCAAATAGGATCTGAATCCAGAAAAGTAGTATAATATCATACTTTCTTCCAGTCATAAAATATAGTACTAGAAGAATCATCAATTAGTTAAATTGTCTTAATCTTCTGATTCTTATTAGCAGAGTCAACTAATATTACATACTTTTCCAGTATCCATACTTGAGTTTGATTGCCATTTTGCTTAATAGTTCTAAACCCATTACTAATACTATTTCTTGTGTGACCCTTAATTTTGAATCTTAAAGTAATAGAATCAATCTTCTCTATTGCTATAAACTAACAAAGATACTGCAATATTGTTTTATTTTTATTTTGCTCTCCACAATTGTCTATCTATAAGTAAATATCTGGCTTTTGATTCTCAATTGAGAATAAGAAGTGATGAAGTAGAGATATACCCTGATTAGCTCATTTACCTTGCTGAGATTTAGTATGCATAGTATAATAATATTGCTGACAGCTATTATCTACAATGCCAAGTGCATAGAGCTTAAATAGGAACCAATAATACTACTCGGAACACTGTTGTAGTATTCTAGGAATATCCACTACTTGCTAAAAGTCAAATGTATAGCAATTCATTTTACTGTTAACCTCTTTTGACTACTAAATATTATATTTATAAGCTATTTGACATGCACAATATTTTTTTCCTAAATTTCTAACTGCTTGGAGGTTACACTAAAAATACAACCAGTGTCAATACCTTTATTTGAAGTTAATTTATTATCTGTCTCCTCTCCCTTATCTCAGATAGTGGCTAAGCGAGGCTGTGGCATGTTGGTAGCAACTGGTTGATATGGCATGTGGTGACAACTAGTTAAGGTATTGGAAAATTTTGTACCATGACTCACATACAAGTCATAGGGTCTCATATGACTCATAGTTATGAGTCATTATTATGTTGTGATTGGTTGATATGCTTGGGTGACTCACAGTTGTGAGTCACATGATGTTATAACTTTCATACAAGACTCAGATTGTGAGTCATGAGTTTTACACATACGACACAATTAGCACACATGACTATATTATGAGTATTGCAGGGGACTCACAGTTATAAGTTACAGGGTTAGGGTTGTATGAAGAGCAAGTATAGAAGAGGTAACTAGTACTTAGGCGGATGAGCTCTTTATACTATTATCTTTGTATCTTCTTACCTATAACTTTACTACTTTACTGTTCACCTACATGGCTATATTGTACCCATACTCTCATGAGCAAGTCATCAGATAGAAGTCTTAAGTGCTTAGCTATCCGACAATGAGAAGAAAAGGCTAGGTCTCAGATGAATAAGACTCCGGTATCATCACCTGTATTAGAGAGTACTAACGGGTAGGAAACATTACATTCTTCTTCTAAATTCAAATTATGTTGCGATTGATTTCTTAGAATGGTACACTCATTACAAACATTCTCAGATAGCTTGTGAATCTTTATAAACTTAAAGAGCTTATAACCTTTCTAGTACTGATAAAACTACTGAAAAGATGCATAGTTCTTTTGGTTAGCACTAGAAGCTTGAGCAATATACCTTTAATGAATAACTCAATTAGAGAGATGAGAGGAAAGAAATATAATCTGCTCTAATTTCATATACTTAACAGTTCTACTATCTTTAAGTCTTTTCTTAAAAGTTCTTGTCATAATTAATTCACTCTCTTCCTTAATAGTACTCAAGAAGTTATTAATGTCAAGTTTTACCAACTCTGAAAGTTTATTATTTGGTACTTGACCATGATTTATATAGCTTTTAATTAGAGGTATTCTAATATCTCTAACCTGCTATAAGATAATATCAACTGTTATTCTATTCAGCTGCTAAAAACTACAAAAGATACTCTAATATATATTATCTATAAAGGGCAAACTGTACTTAACCTTTACTTGTTTCTTATTCTTTAACTTCTACAGTCAGTTTTATCATTTCTAATCCTCTCTTGATAAGATTGTAAATATACTTCAAATTGTAAAGAGAGAAGAAATATAATGAAAAGCTTTTTCTGCTTATATTCTAACTTATCATAATAATCAAGCTATCTTTTCTACTCTTCAACTTCAGTATTACTAGTATAGTTCTCAGTACAAGTACAAGGCTTTATAAATTACAACAATTCTTATCCTAGTAGTTGTCAATTCACAATTACTTTCTAAATTATAGGTTAATTACTATGTCCTTAAGTACTAAATCAATCACAAGACATACTAGTAGAGAATAGATCTTGAATACTATCTCCAGAGTCTGACCAATATTCAGAACTAGTTTTTTTTAATATTTTAGATAATCTGTATTTAGTATTATCTTCAGAATTGGGAAACTGTATTTGTATGTCAGCAAGACTAGAATTTGATCCTTTAGTATTCATAATATGAATATAAGAAAAAGTAGAGAGAAGAGGAAAAATGATTATGAATATAGAGCTATAAGAACTATTTAAGATTTCTAATTTCTCTGATAGTAATAGTATTACCAATATTCTAATCATTTTATCCTACTATTACAATTTACTTCATAAACTATCACTTATGTCAATCTGCTAATAACAAATGTTATATCTGATAATATTTACGATAGTTTAAAGTACTAGTTGCACTACAAGCAATTTTGATTAACATTACAAAATGTCTTGTAACAATCAATTCTACATATAAAAAAAGTCTAATAAATATATTTCAGATACTTTGAAAGACTAGCTATTCATCTACATATTAAAAAAAAAACAGATAATTAGAAATTTTGAATTAAAAAGCTTATAAAGACTCCAATTTAGCTGACAAATATTTTTTAAGCTCTTCAGATAATAACTTATATAATAGTTTGACTATTCTGTTTCCTCTATTTTCTCTTAAATTCCAGATCTAAAGCAGTTGTTCCATAAATTAAAGGTGTTTTTCAGTTGGGGTTGTCTATATATATTATTATTATCATTATTCCAAATTAATATTATTATTTTAAATATTTCTGGTATCATACATTCCAAGGCTCGTGGAAATCGTGTGGAACACACGGGTGTCTACTAGTATTATGATAGCGGCTCGCCAGAATTCCGTGCAGGGAGGGCTCGTCCGAGCGGGGCTTAGGGATCTGCCTTTGGGTTGGGGTTTAGATATTTGAGAGGGGTATGAGAGGGGGGGGGGATAGTGTCGAATGGTAAGGTTGTTCATGTCATCTATTCCGTAGTCCGTGGCGGAGTCCAAGAGGTCGGTGGGTAAGGTCTTGGTCTAAACCTCTAATAATTTACTATGATATGATATCAGTTAAGGAAGGGTAATCCCTAGCCATGATATTATTTTCCTGAGTAGGACCGTTTGGATGAAGCCCGCGACGGACTAAGGGATACTTCTATCATAAGGATAAATAACCCTACGGATCACTTCCCGCATCAGGATGAGTAGGGTCCAGATCATTGGCCTAATTATGATACCTATTATATCATAATATCGTACCTCTGCCCATCGCGATCACCATGGTCAATCTTACGGAATCATAAGAGCTTGGACTATGATAGAAATATTAAATACGGGTATCCCACTATAATCTACATGTGATATATCAGCTTAATCCCCACCCACCCTAGACTCCAACGGTACCCTAACTTTTCATCCCCGCTACCCTCTCCTCAATCTCTTCATCTAGCCTCCTCCAATCCTCAGGGTACATCCTCCTTAGGAGCTCCCTAACCCCCCTCCGAGACTCCGGATCCCCCCGAGAGCCCATCCCCTCCCCCTCAACGGTGAACCGGGACCTGGCATACTCCCTCTGAATAAGCTGTAGGAAGAACTCCAATGGCCCACCCGACCTGCACTTGTACACCCTGTTCGTGACGTAGGAATATATCGCGAGGGCCCTCAACGTTGGGAAGCGCAGGCGATGGAATTCAACGGATGATCCAGGCTGGGGAGCGCCTGCGGCTGGGGTCCCGCAGAGCCTGTTCTGATATACGAGATCGAGGTAGTCTGGAATGTTTACGTAGATCTCTTGGAGGATCTGGGTGGGCGGGTATTAGTTGGTGATGCAGCAAGGCTGGCAAACGCTATCTCACCTTTTCTGCTTCGTCACGTTTTGTGGGAGGCTCTCCTAGATCGAATTGTTCGAAGAGGATTTTCCATGGAATATAGCGGTTTGAACCCTCTTTCCCGCCCTGGGGAGAGTCGAGTTTCTCTTCCATCACGGAACTGAACCTCCTCGGGAGGGTTTTGAATTTTTTTATGTCCTCATACCTTGTATTCGCCCCCCATCCGCGAGTCTTCCATTCCCATGCTTTCTTCTCCGCCTGGAATAATTCCCAGAACTCAATCTCGGGGGCGCAATTCGAGAATTTGTACCCGGGGTGCTGATTCCTCATCAGGAACTCCTCGAGAGGCGTCTTTCCTTCAAAGGCCTTGTCCCCGTGGGTCTTGCGTTTATCTCCCTCCTTCGCTGCAAAGAGCTTTTCCCCGACCAACGCCTCAAACTCCCTCTTATACCCCTCAACAACCTCCCCCTCCCACCCCTTCTCCTTACACAATCGCCAAAACCCCTCCACTCTGTCACTTTCTGCATCATACACAACCCCCCCGCACCTTCATCTTCGAACCTCTCGAAGATGCTCTCCCACACGCACCGCGCGCTCTAGTAGTCTGCGATGCTTGGCAATGCTCTTCTCCCCCCATTGGCGGGCCTTCGTTAGTCGTTCGAATTCTGCTTCCACAGGGTTGGTGGAGATAAAGGTGTAGTCACTGAAATTGTATCTTTTGAAGAAGTTTGCCTGGATTGTTGGAGAGTTCTTAGTGGATAGGTAGGATCGGTGGAGGAGGTGGAAGTAGGCAGGGGGGGCCCTTCTCCGGAGGATGACGGAGTGGAGTTTCGACGGAAGCATCGTAGAGTTTGAGGTGGTGGGGGTAGTGTATAAGGGTTTGTTTGTTTTGGGAGGGTACTGTATTTATACTAAAGTATTAGCTGTTCATTTAGGAAACCGAGTAGAGTACGTCCAATATGGTGTTTTGGGGGTGCGGGATGAACCAAGTACCCACTCTCCCATCGGCCAGGATCTAACACTCCTACATATTTCGTCTTTGTACAAGTACAACTCAAGAACCCGCGACCGGATAACAAGCCGTACAAGTACCATATCTGTTCAAAACTACTCTCCATAAACTAACTGGCAAGCGCCTGATGCCCGACGCCTGAAATTGCAACTAGGTATCATACTGCTGCTTAGAAGTGGTAACACCCAATGATGTATGGGAGTTCCGGCGCGCTCTTTCGACTATGACAAACAAGGGATGTAAATCTATAAGACAGTACCACAACGAGCTCTGTAAGTATGAAAGTTACCCAACCCCCCGTCTCAAGGTTTGCTTATTATAGAGAAACTATTCCGTCGCTCGGCGCGTTCGAGTTTGCCCCCCAACCCCAAACTGTAAAGGTTATCAGAATTATATTGTATGATAGTTGCACCTTAGGAGAACTGCAGTAAAGTGCTGCTTTGGAATCTTTTTTTTCTTTCTTTTCCTTTTCCTTTACCAAAGTGAGATGCAGGTGATAAGGCTACTGTACAATCAAACTAGTGGGATTTTTTCTAGTGGGGGTGGTAAGATATTGGGATGATTGAAGTCTGCCTATAATATGGGGAAGCCCCATATTCGGCATAACGCGGAAAGGCATTGTGCCTGGGGGAATTGAGGGTAAGGGATGGGATAAAGGATCATGGCAAGTCACTCGGCGTCCCGACAGGTATGGTGACTCTCCCGCTTTTAGATCCCTAACATCCTCCCGCCTATAACACAGAGATGTGTCATTCAAACTTATTAATACAGCTCCTTCCTCCTAGAGATACAAATCTCCACCGAACCACAACCCCCAGCCGAGCACCTCACGCCCCACCAACCGTAAAGGGAGACAGTTCCTCCCCCTCCTCATCCTCCTCATCCCCCTCCACTCCCTCCTCCCACTCCTCAAACCCCACACCGGCATAATTCCCCCACAGAGGCTGTAACAGCAGCCTGAACGTCCCGTCCGCCTTCGCCATTCTCAGCGGGAACACCTTGTCATTGTCACAAGAGTACTGCGCCAGTTCGCCACGGCTGGGATGGCGTAGCATGGAAGCTCTGTCATATTCTTCATCCCCAGTGATGTACCCTTCTGTTGCCGAGCTATCGAAGGGCTCCTCTAGGAACTCAAGAAAATCATAGATGTTTACGTACATTTGTTTGATCAACTTTAAAGCAAGTGTCAGCTGACGTAGATATACATAACGGAAGTCCCAAAGTGAGGGGGAGTAGTATTTAGTACCTTTGAGGCCTTACTCTTTGAAGAGGGAATCTCTCCCAATCGGAATAATTCTAGGATGGACTCCCACGGCCTCATTCTATATCCCTCTGCAGCGCCACTTCTCATGCCAAGCAGTCCGTCGAAACGCTCTTCTACTGCTCCGTGATAACCCCTCTCAAGCACTTCAAACTCCTCCGTTTCTCGATAATTCTGGTGCCACGTCCCGCGAGGATCATGGGCTCTCCAGGCTCGCCTTCTGACCTCGGTTAGCCCCCGAAATTCGATCCTGGGGGCTTGGCCGGCGTAGGTGTAGCCAGGGCAGTTGTGGGAGACGAAAAACGCAGCGATGGCATTTTGCACAACGGGGGCTTCGGGATCTTCCTGGTATACCGTTTGGGCGTCCTCTCCTTGTTCTGAGTATGTTGTATCCGGTGCCGCTTCGGCTTCTGTAGGAGCCGTCTCCTCGGGCATCGTGTCCCTGGCAGCTGTGAGAGATTCGACCGAGCCACCTCGGAGCTTTAGAAATTCATTCACAGCTCTGCTAACCCGCTCCTCATCCCACCTCTTCCTCTGGCATAGTCGCCAGAACTCGTGGTCATACTCCGCGCCCTCTCGGAATACATAGCCTCCCCACTCATGCTTCCAGAAGAAGTGTGCCAAGTGGACGGCACGGTCGAAGAGTTTGCGATGCTTGTGCACCTCCTCGGCCCCCCACTGCTGCTCTTGCTCTAGTCGTGAGAATTCATCATTGATTTCAAGTGTAGGGCCGTAGGTGTAGTTTGGGGAGTTGTAGCCTTTGAAGAATTTGGCAATTGCTGCTGTAGACGGTTGGGAGGCCATCTCGATCCCTTTGTAGAACGAGCGGTAAATCGGAGAGGGATAGGAGGATCATATACTGATTTGCGCCCGGAATTGGCCGTTTATCCCCTTCTTCGAAAATCCACTCTGCGTCATATGAGAAGATTCATGTACCAAGGTGCGTGATTTACTTCAAGTATTTGGTTATCGCATCCGATGATGCTATTAACGCTATAGCGCAGCTGCGAGATTCATAGGACCGCACCCTACTCGGGCAACTTATGGAAGTTAGGGGCAGGGGAAAAAGGAAAAAGGAAGTGCTCCCTTGTTCTCGAGAGCTGTTCCACTTTTATGACACAGAGCCGGGTGTGCTGCACGATTCCGCGAATCCGGTCCTCCAGACCTAATGAAAGGAGAAAGTGCAATTGGCCTTGCAGAAGTCTAGTACGAGTACGAATTCGGGTACGCATTATGCGGGTAAGCTAAGTTGCACCCGAGTGCAAACGCCAATCACAAGGGGTGCCGATGGTAGGCCTGATAATTCACCGCTAGCCGAAGACACCCCCGGTGCGATGGACCGGGTGAGGTGTGTATCATACCGCATTGTATATTATCTTTCTAGTCAGCAAAGATTACCCCCATATTCACCCACTAACGCCCTCAGGCTCACTCCGACCCATAGCGGCAACTCCCTCCACCCTTGAGCCCGGTCGACTGGACTATCTGTGGGTTGAATCAGAACATGCAAGCAATACCTGTAGTCTATCAGACCGGAAACCCCTTAAGATCGCGGAAGTTGCGAGATGACTAAACAATGCACTCCGGAAATATCCCCTTGGAAAGCCAACACAGCCCTAACACATGTGCTGTACTGTACAGCAGAGTGCGGGATAAGACCAGAACCGTCCAAAGCTCCTAGTGGAGACCCGTACTCGCATTTTAGTGGGTTCGTTCGGACATTACTTCACATGCAGGCATTGTGAACCTGAGGAAAAAGCACATGAGGGAAAAGGAATGTTGGGTAAGGAGGATAGTACATATATTAGCAAACGAAAATAGATGCAATATGATACTCACTTGCTTTTTCTTCAAGTTCACAGTGCCCTAGCAGTGCTAGAACTTTGTACCGCTACCCCCCCTAGTAAGGCGCTGCGCATACAAGTCCCCCTCAAGTAGTACCTGAACACAGGAATTAAAAATTTGTATGGCAGATTGTCTGTGCTGGTCTGAGAGCCCATACAAAATTCTGGTGCACAGACAGTCCACCATACAAATTTTTAATCCCTGTGTTCAGGTATGNTTATGTAATGCGACCCCAAATACCCTTACACCCGTGTACAAGGGTAAAAGACTTTCTAAACAAAACTGTACTAGGGGGTTGACAAAAGTCGCGTCCACCTCCATTACCAAGTGTCGGATTCATGTGTGGACTAAACCGGATTAGGAAATTCACATGATATCCTGTGAGAAATTTTTGGTGGTGACAAAAAGTCGGGACCGGCAACAGAGGCACTTTTGAGCTCTTCTAGAGAAACACGCTGTGGGAGAGTGCTTGTGTTACCCGACCCCTAATACCCTTACACCCGAGTACTAGGGTACGAGGGTAAGTCGGGCGCGGTGCCACGAAATGTCTGGGTTTATTTCCTATCCTGGGAGCGCGCCCGACTTGTTTCCCCCTAACAAAAAAAGCCACAAAACGGGTTTGTATGGGGGAAAACCCTAGTTACCGTATATGGGGTGCGCCCGACTTTTGGCACCCCCCGAGTACATATCCCGTTTGTTCCGTCTCGACTGAGGGCTGGGTTTGCGGTGTCTCCCCCCTCGCGTGGCCGGGGGCCGAGGGAATTTCAATGTCTCAGCGCCTTTATCCTCAATTTGAGTGCTAAAAGTACGACAGACGTGCACAAGAACACTTTTGCTGGAACGATGGCAACAAAACAAACCAGAAGGGAAACCGAAGCGTCTTGTGCAACAGCGTTACAGCGATACATCGGCGATCACGTCAAAACCAAACATTAAATTTCTAAATCCCGCAATGGTATCCGCTACTCTGCATTGACAGTTCCCTGTGCTATCCGACCCTAACCCGAAATCCAAACGTTAAACGCCTTCCCTAACCCTGATTCTAGTTTCCCCTATCCTCCGGTACCGGCAAATTTTTCCAACCCCTGCCCTCCTCCCCCTCTTTCATGACAAGCAACTTCCAGCTCCCACAGTACCCACCGTTTTCAACGTCTTTACGTCGTTCCCCCGACCAGGGCATTCCGACTAGCTTTCCGATCAACCAGTGCGGTCCCGCGAATAGCTTTTCTATTCGCTTAACCATAGGCAACCAACCAAAGGTGCTTAAGTCATACGTCACTCGGATGTACGGGTTCATATATGTTGCATTGGGTGCGTGGATGTCGGCATGGATGAGGCAGCATTCGGAGGCGTCCCAGTAGGGCTCCTTAGAGGAGCGGAATAGGACCGGGTCATTCCTTGTGAAGACATCCGCTTGAAAGGCTACAATACCACCCCAGCAGCTCAGTACGGGTACCGCATCGGTGGCAGCTTGCAATGCTTTTCTACTCCTGCCCGGGGCGAAGTAGGGGTAGAAGGGGACGCCCAAATTGTACCCGTCAATATCGCGGGTCGCAAAAGTATCATAGTATCTAGAAAGTGTGAACTGGGGAACGGTCAATGGATAAATGGGGTTTAATACTTGAAGGGATTAATGAAGTCCATTCCGCAGGCGGCTTCGTATTTGCCTTGATTGGTGGAAAATAGAAGATGGAGCGCTTGAACGGGATCAAATACAACATCGTTTAGAAATAGAATTTTGTCGTACTTCTCTGGATCCTTCACCCATTGCCCCGGGAGTGTGGGGGCATCTTTAGGGTCGAGATTCTCAGGCACCTGTTCCCACTCTGTGCTCTCGTTTTCACCAGGCACCGGTTTGTGAGCCTTTGGTATCTTGGGCGGCCCCGTGATGCCCCAACGGACAAGAGAGGGAATGTAACCGGCCAGAGGAAGTAATGCGCGATTGCGGACTTCGGCGAGATATGTTATTCGCTTGATGTAGGTTTTGTCATTGGGCAGCTTTACTCTCGGAATTGCAGCCAATGGCAATGTAGTGGAGACAATCGATCGACCGGCCTTCGGAATATTTCCGGCAACCAGCTTATCCAGATCCTCAAGGGCAGCTTTAGTTTCCGGTCCAGAATCATTCTCGAAAATACCTTTTCGAAACAGAGTCAACGAATCGCACACCCGAGCACCCCCGGGGTCAGGAAGGGGGGGGAGGTACGAACTCAAAAATACATTCTCCCCTCCAATCAAATCCATGAGTTCCATAACAGCATTTCCCCAAGCCCCATTAATCAAATCCGCATCAATTATATTCGCTGCAATGAAAACCTTCTCCCCAGCCGGATTTCCCCGTCCTGACTTTGTGGCCTTCGTCCCACCTTTTCCCCGCCAAAACTCTTGAGGGTTCACCCCACCACCATTCCGCACAGCGTTTGCGACAACAGCGTAATTCTCCGGATATTGAGTCTTCGTATACGAGGGATTAAAAATGAATGTGAAAACCAGTAACAGCCCCACCGCCGAAAGCAGCACCGTCGAAACCTGCCAGCACCTCCTCCGTAGACTCCCAGACCGCCGACAGCATAGTCTCAGGAATGACAGATACACGCCCCACTTCAGACGACGCGAGGATGCAACCGTAGTATGGTTCTTACCCTGATCGCCCAGCAGCCCACGCGAAGGCGACGAGGCCTCTATATCCTCGTCTTCTTCATCGCCCAGGGCAAATTCCTCCGGGGGAGCTGACGTCCGCTTGGAAAGCTCATAGCTCTCGCTCTCAACAGACGAAGACGAGGAACGCAATATCGGCGAAGCAGGTCTCGAAGCTCGCCGAACGGGCATGGTTTTTTTTGTTTATGCAATTCTGGTGGAGATTTCGTTTTAGCGGTTCACGGTGGACATGGAGGTATCGTGGAGTTGTGGAATGTTTCGGGGCGTTTGCCAAGTAGCGTAAGCCTTGCGGTCTGTGACATTTGCAAGGCCAATCTCACCGTCTGGCCGGGTTAGGAAACCTCCGGGCCCTTGTTTGGGTTAGGCTTGGCGTCTAGACCCTTTGCGACACATGTTTCAGGGGTGCTACACACCGTACCCCACACCACTCCGGTGAGGGTGCAAGCACTAGGGCTTTTACCCCCTATCTTGCTCCGGGAGCCCGAAGCTTTTCACTGCTCAAGGCGGGAAAAAAAGGTTATGACACCTCAAAGCATGATATTAGTTTAGATCTAGGAGTACCGTACTCGAGTACGGTAGAAACTAAAGCTATGCATTAGGCTCAGAGCTATCCGGTGTGTGCTCGTATGATACACTATCGGTGGTTCGTCTGCCCTATTATTGCGGTAAATTACATTTACCAGGCCCGAAAGGGGCTTTCCCCCCCACCAAAAAATCACTCGCCTTGTCCCCGCAACTCCGCACGGAAGAGACTCGAATACCGCAATATTGACTCCAAATCTCCCTATTCCAAGACCCCTTATGCCCCAGTGATATGCTTCTTCAATGATATGTCCCCAGAGAGTTCGCTCTGTTGGCTGTAGGTAGGCGCCGAAAGATGACTCGCTCATATCATACTGCAGTTATTCATTAGTTCGTGAAGACCAACCCGTATACCAACCATATACCCGGAGGTTAAGATTGTGGAAGAACCCTTAATAGCGCATGAAGTACAAGTATCGGATGCTTTTGCCTCTCCCCCGCCTGTATTTCTGTCACAAATAAATCCGAGGATCCAACAAAAAAATCGGTTCTCCCCCGCCACCCTCTCGGAACGTCATGACAAAGGAGAAACAGCCCAATTTTGACCTCACGTTTGAGAAGGTGGCAAACCTCCAGACATTGTGATAAGCACCATCTGGCAGTATTAGCATAAAAACACTCTTAAGAGAGGTATTCTCACCTTCCTAGAGTCGATAATTGGCCTGCTGCAGTTAAACACATGCTAGGCTGGTGAACGATAATCTGAGTAGTTTTCTTCGCCGCTTGAGGGATAGCCTGCTAGTCGGGCCGGCTGTTCATATAATGAGATTATAGCACTCGCAGCTCCTGATACGTAATTATCTTAGCAAAATTACCCGCGTGAGAATGGCACCTCTAAAGCTAGAAGGGGGGGTAATTTCATCAACCAATTCTCATGGTCTATGGTAATGGTTAAGGAAAGGGTTATCATTAGTGTGGGCAGGAGAGGTGGTGGAATTCAACTCCCAGACTAGTAGAGGTATTTGGGCATAAAAGTGCCCGATGAGCCACTCTTTTGCTGGCTTAGGCACTGAGTGGGTGGGAGGGGAGAAGAGGGGTCTATGCCTTAGTATAACGTATTCAGAGGTGCTATGGGTCAGCACCTAGCTATGGGTCAGTTACTTCTACAGTATGCCAGCTACAAAAAGGGCAACTACACAACCAGGATTACTCCAGTTACTTCCCAATTGTAATCATAGCTCCATAATACTATGTTGAATAGATCCATTAAGTTTTATTTATGAAAAGCAGTTAGAGGAAAGTAGAGAGATACAAAGTGTATAATACTATACAATAGGCTTTAATTATAAATACCTTGATCAGAATCAATGATATAGTTAACCTAATAGCTTGTAGAATGGTGGGACCATCTCATAATTCCCCTTTAAGTGTTACTTTTGTGATTTTGCTGCCAGAAAAGGTGAGTTATTGAAATATAAGAGTCAGGAATATGGCTTACATCTGATATATCAACATCATTATCACTATTGATACTGCCACTACCACCAGAGCTCTCCTGCTCTTCTAAATCACTATTACTATCATAATTGACCACTACCTTTGCATTTGACTTTCTATTTCTCTGCTGATTTAGTTTTACAAGCTTGATTGCTTATTGCTTTAGTAATGCTATTGCCTTTTTAGTATCAAGTGTTTCATACTTTTGGTAAAAATTGACAAGTTGCTTTGATCCTAGAATGAGGCCTCCCTTGAGCTAATGATGATCTGGCTTGGCACTCTTGCTTGCAACTTGTTGTTGTTGTAGCAGCTCCTTATTAATACTAGGTTCCGCCTTTGTCCCCTGATATAGTAAAGAGAGTTCATCAAAATATTGCTTTATTTGAACAGTAGATAATATTTTCGGGATATCCATAATCTTTTTAACTAACTTATCAATCTTAGTAGAGCATTCAGTTGTTCCAGGAAGTGCTCTAAGTCCTGATTGGCAGTTTCCTAAAGGTAGTGGTACTGTGATTGTTTGTTGAAGATTTGAATTGCTCAAGACACAGTGCCAATTGAAAGAGATAAAACCAGTCGCTCTCTAATCTGAGAGGATGTTCTTATTTGTAAAGATCCTGAGTTTGGCCTTCTGAAGCATTGGATAGAAGTTCTCTTTGTATAGCTTTGAATATAGGTCAGTGGCTCATATCTTTTGATTAACTTGTTGTTTATAACAGGTATTGAGAGGAGAAAACAACTTAGTATCAAGTGGCTGAAGTATATGAGTGGTGTGAGCAGGGAGGCAGAGGAGATGAATATTCTTATTTATTGCAAATTCAATGAACTAGAAGTTCTCATAGTATAAATTGTAACTATTAAGAACTAAAATCTAATATTGATTAATTCCTTTTTGTAGTCTTGTTTATGGTTCAAATATTTCCACCAACTATTTATGTATAACTTGGTAATTGGTATACCCTGTTGGTGAATGGGAGAAGAAGGCATCTTGCTTTTCCTTAAACTCAATATCACTATAATGTTCCATAAGATGTAACTTTGCTGGAAAGATAATAAGTAGTAGTAAGACAACTCCTACTCCAGAAATTGCTTCAATATCAGTCACCCAACTGTGATCACCATTCTGAATAATCTTTAAATTCCTTCTTGATGCCTGACATATTACCTACCCACCTGCAGAGAGTCCTAGAGTAAATCCTCTCTCATCTGAACTCCAAATATTTATATTCTTAATATAAAACTTGTACTGAGTATTGTAGAACCAATTGAGGTAGTACTCAAATAATTAAAGATTATTAGCAAGTACTTTTTACTTGTCCAGCATCTTTCCAACCTTGGATTGAACTATTGAGTGATGAATTAAAAATCTCTGTAACCAGTTCTCTTCCACTTTATCAACTCTCTCTTTATCCTTTAAAATAGCTCAAGCTATTTGAAAAATATGAGGATAGAACAGTAGAAGACTATAATCATTCCATTTCTCACTTCCCTTGACCAATGCAAGTTTCTTTTTATTTCTGAGTAGCTACTGAGTTGGATATGATTAAATTACTGGTTTGGTTTGTCCCATATATTGGTTGTTTAGTATGGTATTTGAAATACCAAATTATTGACTTGGTTTACAAATTGAGAGTCCTGGAATTGATTAGAGTACTTCATAGGTATTAGGTCTTTGCTTCTACCTGTCAGCTTTCTTTTTGGATATTTTGGAAGGCCACTTGAGATTTGGTTATGGAGATATAATTGAATGTAGAGAATTGAGTATTTGTAGAATATGGTTGAACAAAGTGGCATTGGTAAATCTAATAGCTTACCTTATATATTTGAAATACCTGGCCAATAACTTGAGAAATGATAGAGCACATCCTACCCATTGTACTCAGATCAACAGTAATGGGATTATAGCAGTAGTCTGGCTATTGTTGTTGAAAATATGTATATTGGCTATAATGGTCAATAGTTGTAATAGCAAAGTCAAAGATTGATATATTGTAAATTTTATTATATTTGTTGAATACTAGTTATACATACTAGCTCTATAGAGAAGATAACTATTAAAGAGAAAATGGTTGTTGTTTTATTCGCTCTTTTATATATAATTGATAATGAAATTGGTAACTTATAGGTAGGTGCTAACCCATAGCACCTGTGAATACATTATATATATTTAGGTTATTAATGATATGATATATGGTACTCCAGGGAGATCAGAGTATAATACGAGAAAGGAGATTGATGGAGCAATTGTAAGTCCCAACCAAGAACAAAATTTTATTTATTAATTAAGGAACATTATACCAGCAGAGCTGGAAATTAATATTGTGAACATGGCAAAGTCTATGGGCCTTGATATCTTATTATCTTGAAATATTCCCCACACTGATAATATCACCTCAAAATATAGAGAAGAAGGTGATCACTAACCCACTCTGATGACTTTAGGGCTAAGGAACTGATCATTACCAATGTTAGCAGAAATTGTTGAGAGTTGAGCCCCTTGTCCTAGTAGAGTACCATAACCACTCAGCTTATAGAGACTATTGCCAAGAAGATGGCTTGCAAAACTATCCACATTGGGCAGTGAGGTAGAATCACAAAAACAATATCAACTCTTATCCTGTAACAGTTAATATGTGAAATCCATTGTTTGATAGGAACCAAAAAAAGGAAAACAATGCCTACTGTTTAACAACATTTTCAGAGACTGAAGGAGAATGGTGTGAATGAGAGAGGCTTGCTACACCAAGATCCTAAGCCAAAGTTACTAAATGCACATAAAAATCATATACCTGGTTAGTTTTAGTTAGTTATACAATATATGTAGATACAAGCTAATTTATTTACATGCAGGTAAAGTATAAACAGAGAATTGAATGGAGTTATACCAGGCACCAAAAGTTTGAGGTTTTGAATTGGCTAAAATACTATTACGTTATAAATAAGATTTCAAATATTGCGATTAAGACACAGCCTCCAACACTAGATAAGGCATCTGTGTTTTTCAGAATTCCAAAAAGTGCTATTGGACAATGGAGGAAGCCAGAGGTGATACAGTATATTATTAAGCAGGCTGGAGGCAATAGGTTCTACCATGACTTGGTAATCTTTATATACTTCTAGCTAGAGATGGAGCAAAGGTTATGTAATACCTCATAGTATATCGGCAATAGCGGCATCTAGTAAGAAATAGTTGATTTTAGAGGAATACTAAAGAGCTTTGAAAAACTACATATTCTAATCTTCTACAAGGATTATTTGTATTTTCTCAAAGCTAGTTTTACATGTTTCTAGCATGGCGCTAGATAGTATTATGATTTATAACCAGTATAATACAATTACTACCAACAAACTATAAAGAAAAAATCCTAGCCTGGCTATGATTTTGTCATAGCCACCTGACCAGGATATAACTACATTGGGGTTTTGGTTGCATATATGAGAGTATGGGTTTGGACAGTTGTCTTACAATTGGGATGGTTGCTTCGCTGAGGTTTCGGATAATAGTATCTTATAGAAACTAATAGAAGAATATGGCTATAAGTATGGAAGAGGTTAGGGGTATTGGGATTTGTCAGCAGGAGGGAGTTCTCTTTGTTATATAAAGAGGTATGCTACTTTATGATTTACCTTACTTCCGCAACCTAGTAATTTCTTGCCTATACCTGTACTTAAAAATTACATCCTTGTTTCTTCTTTGCATTACTGGAATCTGTGAACCCTAACCCTGCATCATGGAACTCTGTCCCTTATCCCCTCAGGCCCTGATACAAATATATCCAGTTTGTATACCTGTACTCATCTCTTGTTCTGCCTACTGTGGTGTGCCTTGGACTATCTACTCCTGACATCATATGGATACTGCCTATTACAGATTCAATTGATAAAACAGTATTCTCATACCTCTAATTCCATCATTCAAGTTCTCTCCAATTCCTCCAAATCCCAGTCCACTTTCACTTTACCATATTTGCGATATCAATCAAGGTAGAATACCTGAGTAAGTTAGCAGTTTTGCAATTTATGCAAAACTCCTCTTTTATGAAAGTACTTAGTGGTCTGAATATATAATATTCAAGAAGAGAAAATAGTGTGGTCAAAGAGCCCTGAGTCTGGTTTCTGATAAATGATAATATATACTTTTTTTATGCATTTTCACTGATAGAGTTCCTCAAGTTCCCCCAATTCTCATTTTTATAGCCAGTACCAGTATCAAGATTCAGGAAAGAGAACTACATCTGTGGAACAAGCATGTTCATATTGAATTTTTACCAATAGGATAGATGAATGAAGAGCTTTTTATCAAGTTAATTACCCAGTTCCTTGTACCAATATTCAGAAAGCAATAGGCTTTATTTGTTTTTAATCAATATCATACTCATCTTACAGCCTCGGTTATTCAAATGTGCTATAATAACAATATCCTATACTTTATAATTCCTGCTGGAACTATACTATTTACTCAACCACTTGATATTGCCTTATATAAGCCTTTTAAAGGCTTGATTAGGGAGTTTACAGACAAAATTTGAGAGTAAGACAAAGCTATAATGGATGATACTAAATAGTAGAGTGTAGGACAACACTATATTGTTATTACAGAGGCTGCTAGAAGAGCATGGGGGGAGTGGCATGCATGTTAGTTATGACAGAAAATAATCATCAAATTATTTTACAATACTAGTATATTCTTACCTAGTGATAGCTCTTTTGACCATGAACTTAATATTAAAGGATTTGACTCTGGTCAGCATGCTATTAGAGATTGGGTATGGTCAGAAAAGAATATAAGATATGGTATATCCAAGAGTGAAAATGTTGAACTACCAGTACCCACAGATAGGGAGGATAACAGTATAGAATTTGCTTTCTTTAATAAGTACTGGCTGCGCTACTTGTAGTGGTAGAGTGAGAGGATTTGCTTCGAACCTTTTTGATAGAGTTGTTATCAATCTGCTAAGTTATATTTGATAGTATAGAAGCTTTTGATATGTCTTAGTTTTAACTTCTTCTGCTTATAGTATAGCTTGATATCAATCCTTTATGTATTCTTCTTGGCAATGGCCTCTATATTTGAAAAGTTATAGTACAATAGTTAGGTAGTGGAAAAATCTCAATGAACTATAATCAGATTCTGATAATAATATTATCCTTTCATTCATTTCCGAGTTCACTCAGTCTTAGTGATTTTAGTGAGTGCAAAACAGGATCTGTTATTGCTTGTTTAGGTGGAATGGTTGCAATCACTATCTCCTCGACTACTGAAATTCCAGAAATCCTACTATTCCCCTTACCATCTAGGAAAGTACATACTTTGGGTTACTACTGTAGTTCTAATTCATTCTTAGTGTACTTGTAGTAATAGAAATTCTGAAGTATGCATATCTGTGAAGTTCTAGTACTGAATAAGGGTATTGCCTACTAATAACAACTGAGGTGGTAATAAATTTTGAAGGGTCTGGTTGGCTATCATCATTCCATCCTGTTTACCCATACAAAATAGCCGTTCGCTAATAGAACTGTAATGCAATTTGTACAGATGAATACAATGGAGTGGTCGCAGCCAAACAGACCCTAAGGTTTGCTTGGTTTAGGACTTGAAGATAGTCTTGTGCTTGAAAACAGATAAAGGGATATCTTGTTTATAATCTTGCAGTTTAGGTTTCAGGGGCTAAGAAGGGCTTAGGCCTTACCAAAAGGCTATTATTGACATGTCAAGTATCATGTGATAATATGGAAGTCATGTGAGGGCATACTGGTAGTCTATTGCCTAGATATTTAAGGGTGTATCTGGTTGCTATTCCAAATTTTAGTTTTGAGCCTTATTTTAGAAGTTTGATATAAATCTCTATTTTACTTCAAAGTGATATATATGGTTGACAGCAAAACACAATAACTGAATTGCAATAGTAATTCTAAAATAAAGGTATTCAAAAAATAGATTGAACCTATTTTTCATAAAACTGTAAAATGAAAAATACCTTAACCTATTCATACTCTATTATTTGTAAGTAAAATATTTATTATCAGCTTGTAATAGAATATAATTAAAATATAATATCTACAATACCAGATCCAACCAGTAATTACAGCTTATCTCTATTTACTTTTCTTCTATATATGATCAAACTTCTAGTTGGTAGCTATACAAGCCTGCAATTTAAG
Organism: Tuber magnatum; assembly: GCA_003182015.1. Lineage (NCBI taxonomy): Eukaryota > Fungi > Ascomycota > Pezizomycetes > Pezizales > Tuberaceae > Tuber > Tuber magnatum. Next base: position 1,233,635 of record PYWC01000019.1, on the reverse strand, counting down.
AAACAGTCTTGTCAAATATTACTATTGAGAAAAAATTAGTATGTTGCAGAACTGCTTACCCAAATGAACATTAAATTCACAAAGTACTATGCATACTAAGAAAACATTTCTGGACTTGAAGGACTGGATAGTTATACATACCAGTCTCAATAAGTCTAAGAAAGTCTTAATTGAGAAATAACTTACAATGTTTCAGTCTATTGTTGGCTATCAGAGTACTAATCATAAGATATAAGAAAGATTTCAAGCTACTAGATATATAGCTACTAAATAAGTTATTACATTATAATTTAAATTAAAAATATACATAATTTTTAATAAGTAATACAGAGTTTTTAATATAGTTCTCAATCAGTTAGTAGGGTTATCAAACATGAATATTTAGTTTCCAAATCCTGCCACTGATTGAGTGCTACCCAAAATCTTAAAAAGACAAGAAATACTATATCCTTACTCCAAGAATATATTAGAAGCAGCAGATAGCACAAATAGTCAAGTCAAGGTTGCCAGTTATGATATTTTTAGATTTAGGAAATGAAAAGATAAGATCAGTCAAAATATACTGACTATCTATATATTTGAGCTATCTTTGGTCTATATTGTTCCTGGTTGGAAGGGGTTAGTATGTGATAGTTGTATACCTCAGTGGGCTTTACAACATGGTTTTGAAGTACTAGAAGAAAGACATTTTCTTGTCAATACAGGATATGCCTTACAAAAAGGGTTTTCAATACCATATCATCAGATCCACTACTATCTATAACAATAGACAATTGCAAGACTTCAGTATATATCTATTTAATATAACTTTTTTTATATCTATACATTTAGTATAACTTGTATAAGCTAATCTTATATTATTAATACTGTATAATAGGTTAAGTAATAAGGAGAAATTATTTAATTTATGGTATACATATTCTTATAATTATATTAAACAATTATTTGGTATTTGTAAAATGTACTTTTTAATCCTACAATCTCAAATTCACTATTCTTATAAACTACAGGTTAAGTTAGTTCTAGTCTTTACTGCCTTATACCATTTAACTCTATAATGGAATATAGTGTAAGAATACATAAGTGTCAAGCTTATTAACAGGAGTTTTCAATAGAATATAATCTACTCAATAGTAGTCCAACTAATATAAAAGAATAGTAGAAATATAGATCAAGTGAAGCAGAATAAAAGTATAGTTTTTTAATTCAGTAAAAGCAAGCAGAGGGAGTAGTATCCTTGTTTGAAACCTTAATATTTGGTGTAAAATTTGAGGTCTTAGAATTGTAATGCAATATAAAATAACTGAGTAATTATATAATCTAGAGCTTAAGCCAATTACAGTAAAGTAGTAAATTATACTGAGCAGTATATATAGTGTACTACAACAAAGTTCAATATTTTCATAGTAGTCGAAATTGGAAGACACAAATAGCAGAGTCTCAGACCCTCAAACTGTTATATTAAATTAATATATTATCTTACATCTTACATTATTTACACTTCTTCATAGTCAATCACTAACAGTTTTAACAATTATATACCACAGCCACTGTTGCATTTCTTCATGCCACATGGTTGACACTCTTTCATTCTTGAACTTATAGTAAGGGGAGGTGTTCAATATGGGATAGAGGAGATGAGAAGGTGAATTCTCAGGAAGGGCAAGTTAATAGTGAACTTGTATGAGAGGGAGGAGGGCTAGCTTGAGGGGCAGAGAGTTTTATATTGGAACCCACTATTGATGATAGTAGAATGAAAATCTTTCATGATAGGCTAGCAGAGCAGATGTGGGTTAATTATTGTATACATATAAATAGATAAACAAGCATTTCATTCCTTTTTCATAATAAAATAAAAACATTCATAAAATGAACAAAATAAATTCAATAAACTATAGTAAGATAGAAACAACAACTTATGATAAATAAATAAACAATTAGGTCCTGTTTGGCAACCCACCGTAGAAATGTACTATCGTATTTCATAAAAATAGCTTATAAGTTGAAATAAAAATACAATAGTATTTTCATAAATAATCCTCTTTGGCAACCCTTCTTTTACTATAGTATTTTTCTTTATAAGCAAAATCTTATCAGATGTTTGCACAATGGCTAGTGAATATAAGTAGTTTTTATTGAATTTCAGAATCATGATATACATACAAATTACAGTTCTTTTTCTCTACACAAGTCAAGATCCTTTCTACATAATTCGTATAGTACTATTCCTTCAATTGAATTGTAAGTTGTATAATTGAACACCTAGAACAGGATTGTTTCATATTTCACTAACCTATTGTACAAGTAAAGCTATCAATATTCAATGGGAAACAGTATTTGGATATCTTCAACTGAGCAGTTTCTTATCGACTCCCTACTCAAACATGTTTGCCAAGGCAATTGAACCGAGACTGGCTTTAAGAAAACAGTTTGGCCCCAGATTCTAGCAGAGCTTAATGCCAAATATGAAGACGAGCTCAGCAAGCCTATTACTCCTCTTCAAGCGAAGAATAAAGAAGCTATTGTAAGTGTATTGACCAAAGTAGAATCAGGCTGTGACAAAATATTTGAGAAGGTTTAAAGTGTAGTAGCTAATGTTGATGGTAATTTGATTTAGCTTAAGCATGAGTTTGAAATTGTTCATAAGATTAGAGCAAACTCGGAATTTGGTTAGGATAGTTTGAAGTGTATTCCCACTGTGCTGGTATTAGTCTGATAGGAGTATACTACAATAAGTTTATATCCGCTATCCAGAAAGAGAAATTTGAATAGATACAATTTGTTTTAAACTGAACTAACCTGAGATACATTTAATGAATTAATAGGTTCATAAGGAAGCTGCAAAGTGTTGACATGAGGGATTGCCCTACTATAACCTTCTCAAAGAGCTCTTTACTGGTGTTGGGGCATCAGGCAGATTTGCAAGAACAGGTGAAATTGAGTCTGAGGCCAAGAGAGACCAAGGAGCTTTAGGAGCAGAGTTTGATGCAGTACAGGCCAGTGTGTTTGAGCATAATAGTAAGGAGTTTAGTGGCCAGTCAGAATAGGACATGATAGTTATTAGGAGTGCAGTACCCAGTAATTCCCTGTTTACCCGGACTGACTAGCCCAGAGATTGAATTAGTGCTAGCCCTTGTTGCCAAGGCTCCAACTCACTTGTCTGCAGTTGCAGTGGTTTGTCTGATACTAGTATTGGAGAGTTGGAAGAGCCAGGTGATGTTGGCCACTGAAACAAACACCCTCATACATCTAGAATCCCTCAAGGTACACTAGCAAGTGCCCTTCTTGCTCTTCACAATAAGGCAGTCGAATAGAGATTCTGGAGTCAAACTGGTAAGGCAGAGGAGGCAATTAGTAAGTCCCTAGAGCATTTTGCTGAGTCTGGGGAGTATACAGAGTTTGAGATCATGAAGTTGGTACTTGCTCTTCAGGACAGAAAAAATGCAATTGGATTTCTAGTGATTGTTAAATTTTCTGGGATTAGAACCAATTGGATTGCAGTACAGCTTGTCTCTTAATATGTATACTAGATAGCGTTACTTTCATGTGTAAAGTAGTATGTCATTAGTTGAATACAAGTGCTATTCAACTCATTTTAAAAACCTAGACTCTATCTGCATTTAAATACAACTAGTAATCGCTCCATATTTCTGATGCAATCTGATCTCCCAATCTCACCATTTCTGGTTCCTCATCAACCATGTTGCTCTTGTCTTCATTTGCTTCAAGCCCCTCTGCTGTGGTATTAGTTTGATTAGCCTGAACTTTACCAGTTGAGGGTTGATTGTTATCCTGTCTTTCCAATTCGTTGCCAATGGAATCGATATTGAATAAACATTGATGGTGTTTGATAAATTTATGTAACACTGTAAGAGCTAAAACAATTTTAACCTGACTTGGGAATGGATACTCTGCAGTTGATTTCAAGATTGGAAATATTCACATCAGTACACCAAATATGCACTCAACCAAGTTCCTCAACTGGGAATGTCGTAAATGGAATAACTCCTCCTTGGTCTGTTATAACAGGGGCTCCCCTAGGAAGATGGATCGCAAGTGTGCGACCACACCGAAAAACTTTAAACTTAATGCTAAATGGTCATACAATGTAAGAGTAAAGTAAATGGTAAAACTTAATATCGTTAAGCCTGATGCTTCATTCAATTAAGGTCTCGAGAGGATTGATTGATCTTTACTTGGCCCAGGAAGCTAGTGTGGATGGTTTATCGGTCTACTATTTACGGTTCGCGGACTTCGAATGTCTTCCGCAGGATACGGTAATCTGGTAGGGGTCCATTGGTCGCTACCCATGACCACTACCTCGGATCCACCTTACCTGTGGTAGGACTCATACTTTTAGCGTCTGTGCACTTCGCTTTTAGGGCCTATGGCGTTGGGGACACTTTACGGCTTGGTAGGTGTAAAACTCAGCCAGCCACTCTGGCACCACCCGGGAGTACCTTTGGGACCCCCTACGGTTAACTCCGGTTGACTCCGTCAGTTTTGGTCCATTTTACTGTGAACAACTTGGAGGAGATACTCCACCTACCACCCTATGCCCTCCAATATATCCTGCGAACAGCTTACAGTCGACCAAACAGCATCGACATATACGGTGTTGTAAGCGGATCTCTAAAGATCCTGCATTGCCAGACTGCACACAACTACTCAACTGTTTGCCCATGACATCCGGGCCTCAAGGCGGGGCCGCAGGGGTATGATAGGAATAATGTCTCCAGTTTACAGCTTCTTCAGAGCTGTGTAGCTTACCTAATAGCATCTCCCGGAACCCCAGATTCCAGTATTTTGCCTGGCTTCGCATGACAAACATTCTGATCATTTTTCCCAATTTCCCAGAGGGACTTTGTATTGAAAGGTAGGGTAACCCAGGACTTTGGGCAGGGTAACCTTGTCTGGCGGACAAGATAACCTTTCTCTGTTACCCTGTGTATCCTGCTGCCAGAGATAGACATTTCTGACCTTTCTCTAGTTACGCGGCCTAGCTGAGTAACCGCCCCTTCAGAGGTCCCTAAGTACTGTGACACCATTTCCCAGTTGTACCCAGGTATCTAAGTACCTGGCCAGCTGATTCTGTTCATCTCGGAGCCCGGGCCATCGGGTCTCCATAGGGCAAGTACTGACTTGCCTGCCCGTTTCTCTCAGTTCATCTCATGCCTACCTGTATGAGTGTAGGTTCCGACTGCCATAGCTCCTGTATGCGGGGTCATTACATCACTCCCTTCTTCTCTGCAGTCTGTTCCGGACCGTTAGCGGCGTCTTTTATTTCCCCGACTCGATTCCCCCAAGACACTATGGTACCTGGGCTTGGATAGATATCTTTGGTGGAAATCCAGAATGGCCTACAAGCCTGTCCCTTCCAGCATCTCATTGGGCTCTCATGAATTCTCCTCAGCCCCGTAGCCTTCCTATAAAACCAGGTACTGGACAAAGTGCGACGGAAACTGTGCCTTTGCTCTACTGTACCATTCACGGTCCACAACAGCTTCAATAATGTAACTTGGCTCATTGTCCACAAGTTCCGTGGTAGGGACCTCTTTGATCCTACCCAATCCCGCATCCCCGCGCTATGGTTCGATCAACATGAGATTGAAATCTGGGTGGATGCTGCATTGGGTGAGCAGCTGGGGTTCATATGCTCTGGTACCCACCCGTCGTTTGACTACAAAAGGGCCAAACATGCAGTTGTCGAGCTCCTCCAGCGGACGTTTCGTGCAGATGTTCTTTCGGTTTAAGCCCACATGGTCTGCTTTCTTTGCCCACCCAGCGGCCACATTCCCCCAGGTAACATAGTCGAGTGATGGCAACCTTTTCTGGTTATGCCATTTCCGTTGCCTTTCCTGCGCCTGTTGAATTGTTTCTCAAATCTCTTGCCAGGCTCCTTCCCACTCCTTAACCAAGAGCTCACTGCTAGCGTGTATTCCTTGATTATCAGACACTATACCCGACTAGTCTGTCTGTGGGTCAAACGCATAATTGATCTCAAATGGTGACAACCTAGTGGATTCTGATGTCGATGTGTTGTATGCATACTCCACAAGGGGTAGTAGCGAAACCCAATGATCCTGTTGGTAGGAATGGTAACTACGCAAGTACTGCTCCAGTGTCTGATTAACCCTCCCGGTTTGCCTATCAGTGTCAGGGTAGAATGCAGTAGAGACATTTAGTTTCACTTGCAACAAGTGCATCGGAGTGATCCAGAACTTGGATATGAATTGGCTATCTCGGTCGGCAATGATTGACTCTGGAAGTCCATCAAGGTGCCAAACTTCCTTTAGGAATATCAAGGCAAGCTCCTTGATGGGTACCTCAGTGGTCAGGGGTATGAAATGTGCGATTTTCGAGAATCTGTCTACTATGACCCAGATCTTGGTATACCCTTGGGACTCTGGAAGCACTGCAATGATGTCCATTGAAATTGTTGTCCACGGTTACATAGGAACATCAATAGGTTCCAGCAGACTGAACTTCTTGTGCCTCATGGATTTATTTCTTTGGCACACATCACATGTCCGCATGTTGGTGATGTCCTCGTCCATCTTAGGCCCATAGAAGTTAGCCCTTGTAACGACCAAACATATGAGCTATGGCAGATGGATCCTATACCCATACAGGTAGCCAGGAGGCGAACTAGTAGGAACTGGCAGGCAAGTAAGTACTTGACCTACAGAGACCTGATGGCCTGGGCTCCAAGAATGGACAGAATTGGCTGGTCAGGGACTTAGGCACCTGGATACACCCGGGAGCGGTGTCAGCGTACTTAGGGACCTCTGAAGCAGCAGTTACTCAGGTAGGCAGGGTAACTGGAGAAAGATCAGAAGTGTCTATTTCCGGCTACAGAATAGATTGGGTAACAGGGATAAGTCATCTGGCCTACCAGACCAGGTTACCCGGCCCAAAGTCCTGAGTTACCCTACCTTTCAATACGAAGTCCCTCGGGGAGTTTGGGAAAATTGACTGGAATGTTTGTCACAGGAAGCCCTGCATAATACTGGAGTCTGGGGTTTCGGGGAATGCTATTGGGCGAGCTACGTAGCTTCGTTAAAGCTGTAAATTGGAGACATTATTCCTATCATACCCCTCCGGCTCCGCCTTGAGGCCAAGACGTCATGGGCAAACGGTTGTGTCATCATGTGCAGTCTAGCAAAGAGGAATCTTTGGAGACCTGCTTGCAACACCATATACGTCGCTACCGTCCAGTCGACCGTAAGCTGTTTGCAGGATAGAAGAGGGCTTAGGGCGGAAGGTGGAGTACCTCCTCCAAGTTGTTAGGAGTAAAATGGGCCAAAACTGACAAAGTTAAGAGGAGTTAACTGTGGGGCGTCCCGAAGGGAGTCCCGCGTGGTGCCGGGGCGGCCGGGAGAGTTTTACAACATCCAAGCCGGAAAGTGACCCCAACATCATAAGCTCTGAAAGTGACGCGCAGAGACACTATAAGCATGATTCCTACCACAGGTAAGGTGGATCCGAGGTAGTGGTCATGGGTAGTGCCAATTGGACCTCTTCCGGTTCACTGTCCCCTGCGGAAGACACTGGAAGCCCAAGGACCATAAACAGTAGATAGACAAAACACTCATGGTAGCTTCTGGGGCCAAGTAGCGATCAATGCAAATGGGAAAGGTGTCATAGATAGTCTAGTTCATGCGGCGTCTTGACTGTTAGGGACTGGCAAGACGCGGATACGCAGAAATTTTCACTCCAGCGGGCAAAATGGGTATGTACCGCAGAAACGATAACTGCATAAGGTAAACGCGGACCAGAGTTTGTTGACACATGCATGCCCAAAGGGTGTGCCCGGAGATGTGTTGGACCACCCTTAGCGGTGAAGGGTCTGCCTGAATGGTTGGAGTAAACTGATGGGGGAGTTTCTGGTATAACATAAAACTACCTGAAAGTCTATGTGAGAAGAGAACTCTCCTCCTCCAACAATCAATCCTCGCGAGACCTTAATTGAGTGAAGCATCAGGCTTAACGATATTAAGTTTTACTGTTTACTTTACTCTTACATTGGTGCGAACTTGCGGCGATAAGTTTGAAGTTGTTCGGTGCGGTCGCAACCTTGGGATCTATCTTCCTAGGAGTGCCCCCATTACAGTGTATCATTAAGCAAGCTCCTCGCTTAACTCCTCTCCTGATTAATTGTTTCTGACCTTCGGTACTGACCTGGTGTGAATACTGGTAACCTTGTCTAGAACAAGTAGCCCAGGGTGAAAAGTGCAATGGCTAGTACCAAACTTCCAACCAGGATGGAATCCAACTCGGATTCAGACCTTGACCTTGACGAGAACACTGCCAACACGTTTCGTGCATCGGTCTTTGCGGATGTTCGCAGTATAGACTGGGATGGCCACCAGCTGCTCTTGGAGGCCACCCCTATTCAGTTACCCGTTGCATGTCTTGATCTTCTGATTACAGCCCCTCACGCCGCGGCGCTCCTATTTTTCCAAGACCCGACGCTTGTCCACAACATGCTCCCTCCCCCGCCGCACAGGGTTCTCTTTAGCGAGTTCTTCCGCCAATTCATCGAACCTTACACCGTCCCGGAGGTATCCAAGTCGATTGATGAAGCGAAGTGGGAACTGAATGACTGGAACACCTAGCAGCAGCAGGTGTTCCGAACACAGAGCACTATGGCCGCGGTGGAATGGATGAAGTTGTAGCAAGAGGCATACCTATGGAAGAGAAGGGAGTAGCAGGCATTGAAGACTCGGATGGTAGCCTTGGAAAACGCTTTTGAAGGAGGGTATAGTATTGATGCTGTGAATGATGTACTGATGTTAGAGGCCACTCCCCCACTCCCCCTCGTCCATACCAAGCCTGAGAACTTTGGTATGNAGCGGAATTGGTTCACGCTGGACTTGATCAAATAAACGCTCCTATTTTCAAGTTTACCTGAGGAGGGTTGAGTACCTGAAATCATGCTGGCGTGATAGTAAACACCCCAGTTATTGATAAGGGACGAAACCCAATTCCTTAAGGTTTAACGACCCATTGTGGCCGCTCTTGTGTTCAAAGGCAAGCGACTAAAAGGGTCCCTCCCTCAATTGCCCGCAGTAGGTTGGGCAGCCCAATGGTCGGGCCAACTGATGGACATCGAGTAAGGAAAAGGACATCCAAACCGAAGGGTATCACGGCTCCAGATATGCCTGACCCCACTCCTTGTCCGACCCCTGCCCCTAATATTCCGCCTGCAACACCGTCAGTTGCAACCCCTCTACCCCCCAGCGCCGCCCCAAGACCCACTCCTCTACCAGTTCCCCTACCGGTCCCTAGTTCTGACCCGTCTCCTACCGCTCCTTTCCTACCCCCGCAGTTGGCACTTGCGGGATTCCGGTCGATGCATGCCGTGTCACCTGGGTTCTTTCAACAGGTACGGCGCCACCAAGAGCGAGCACCTGAGGCTCCATCGCAAGGGACCCCTATCCCCGGGCCAGACACACCTACTCGTGGGGTCCCTTGGGTTCTGGTCATCCCCACGGCACCCTCAAAGCCAAGTCTTCCTGCCGGTCTCCCCATCATCACAAGTGGCGATTCTGACAGCCAAGACGAGTTCTGTCTGTCAGGCTGTAAGTCGCAAGTGACCCTGATGGGCTGGATTCATTACCACTCCTATGGGTTTAGGAAGGGACAACGGACCCTGGTGAGGCATAGAAGGAGGCAGAAAGAAGGAGATGGATGACCAACATGTGGGTACTGTGGGTCATGGAGGCACGCTGGCCCCCCGATGCAACCCTTGAGTTGTCCAGAGTCGTAGTCTTTTCTGCGGATAACACAGATGGCGCCCAACCTAACTCCTAAGAGTGGGTGACGCCCTGTTCCACCACTGGCATCAGGACTATCAGGGGCTAACCCCCCAGAGGATAGTAACCAGGATGGCCAGGAGGAACGGTTTGATGGGTACGATAGACCCCGGGAACCCCAAGGGGGGAATACCAGATGTAGTGGGGATGGAAATGCACCACCTGCAGGTGGTATGGTGGGAGCAGGCGGAGATCTAGGGGACACTGACCATGACAGTTCAGATAATGATGACGATGGAGATTCTCTCCTGGATTTGACCCACTTCCTCGGTCCTCGCAAGGATGACCGGAGCAACGAGAAGGAACGACAGTGGGATCGCCAGGCCAAGAGGCTGGCGAGAGCCATGAGGGGTACTGGTTCCGCTTCTAGGCCAACACCAAGATACCGGCAGAAGAAGCTAGAGAAGCTGAGTGGTATTCCTCCATTTAAGGGCAAAGTTACAGAACTCTCAAGCTTCTTGTCCTTGGTAGAGGTCAAATTTGAATACTTTACAGATTGTGAGTTAACCGACATGGACAAGATAAAATTGGTGATCCCCCTTCTTGAAGACTCTGCCCGGGCATGGTATCTAGGGTTACATGGGCACATTAACAAGGAAGCCGCCCAGTGTAAAGGCCACCCAGTGTAAAGGCCTCCCAGTCAAAGACAGCAACCCCTTACGGATATTGAAAGGGTTCCGAGAATGGCTGGAACGAAGTTTCGGCGGAGACTAGGCCGAGCAGGATCTATCTCTTCTTGAGTGGCGAGACCTTGTGATGAAGCACCATCACATCGATGAGTACCTGGATAAGATAATTGATTATATGTATAAGCTCAGCTATACAGATCCAGTACAGGTACGAGGTAAGGTTCGATCAAGCATCATACAAGCGGTTCGGAATGTGTGGGCACTTAAGGAGCCATATCCAACTGACCTGAACGAGTACCTTGATCCTCTCCAGAAAGTCGGGCACACGCTGGAGAACAACAACCGGTTCAGTAACCGCGTTATCCACACAGCCCCCCGGTCTCAACCCACTGATAAGAAGGAGGATAGATCCTCAACATTAGGCAGGTTCAAGAAGAAGGGAAAAGGTGCGGGCAGACAGAACCAGAGGTCTGCCAAACCTACTGATTTCAACACGGGGAAACAGACAAAGCCGGCGACTTCGGAGTATGCAATAGCACATGAGGAAATCCCGTCGACTTGGACTGAATGTCGGAGGAAGCACAACCAGTGCACCAAGTGCGGTCCTACAGGTCACTTTTGGAGAAAGTGTACCGTGATGGCCCCAGTCATTAGTTCATCCAAACAGGCGCATGGGTTGAAACAGTCAGCACCGGTAAGCGAGCTCACAGGGACGGACAAGTGACTAAAGCACATTGAGGTGCCCTCTCCGGCTTCCTTGTCAAAGATACTTGAAGTCCGCCAGGCATCACCTCAGATCATGGATGTTGATACTGTCAGTTCGGAATAGGTAAGAACCCATTCTGTTTAAGGTGTAACCTTATTAACCCGCAGCCATAGACCCCTGTGGGATAGATGGACATGAGCCACGGAGGTGGCTTCAGAGATGGGTAAGTACCCTTCTAGTGCATAACCGACCCTGATACTGACTACACCCAGGTGGTGTGGGCAGGTAGACGTTGCGGGCCGTGCACGGTGGGCTGGGCTATCTCTCCTCTGTTGGGTTTCTAGTTATTTCCTTTGTTCTAGTTATACGTATTTCTTTCAGGATTTGCTTAGCTGGATGGGCAAGTTATAGAACATTGTTTTGGTTGAGGCTGGGTGAGGTCTTGCTAGAGGAGACACGCGACATTGAAGAAGCAAGGCTGCTTTGCTTGGAACCGGTCTGACAGCGGACTTCTACCCACCTGGGGAACCTTGTGATGTTTAGTACAAGCGGAATTGGTTCACGCTGGACTTGATCAAATAAACGCTCCTATTTTCAAGTTTACCTGAGGAGGGTTGAGTACCTGAAATCATGCTGGCGTGATAGTAAACACCCCAGTTATTGATAAGGGACGAAACCCAATTCCTTAAGGTTTAACGACCCATTGTGGCCGCTCTTGTGTTCAAAGGCAAGCGACTAAAAGGATTTACTAAGCCAAGATGACTAAGTCCTCAAGACAAGCGAAGAGGCAGAAGCGTGACTACTTGCCTTGTCATACCAAGTCTATCCGCCTGCGGGTCAAGTTAGACTGGAAGATAGGAGCTAGACAGGTAAGCACGGAAGCGCTCTTGCTACTCGATAGTGGAGCTGCTGGGCCAGTGCTTGGCAGCCTATTGGTTAAGGAGACTCAGGCTCCTTGTGTCAGACGAAAGGTACATATGCCGACAAGCCATGTGAGCGGTAATCACATTGATGGGTTAGGACTACACTATACCAAGTCATTGGAGATGAGGATAGGTGACCACCATAATGAGATGCGCTTTGAAGTCACAGATATGCCCGACACTAAGGTGGATGGGTACCTACCTATGTCTTGGCTGACGGACCATAACCCCCAACATAGATTGGAAGACAGGATCACTAACCTGGCGCTCAGATTTCTGCAAGGCTAACTGCAGGGCAGCCCAGGAGCGGTTAGTGTTCATGATCGATGAAAAGTTACTAGCCCAAGACCCTAGTAATATGTACCTGTTGGGAATTGTACAATTTTCTGATGAGGAAGGTGCCGACATTACGGTTAAGCTACTTCCCGAGTATAAGGACTATGAGGATATCTTCAGTCAAGAACGGATTGAGGCACTACCGGAGCACGCGAAGTATAACCATACAACCGAGTTGCAACCCGGAACTCAACCTCCGTTTGGGCCTATCTATCTGTTATCAGAAAAGGAGCTTAAGGCACTCTGGGAATATCGCAATGACATGCTGCGAACGGGAAAGCTACGGCGATCAAGTTCCTTAGCAGCAGCCCCTATCCTCTTCGTGCCAAGACCAGATGGTACATTAAGACTGGTAATAGATTACCAAGGGCTGAACAAAATCATGGTGAAGAGTAAGTATACTCTACCGTTGATGGATCAACTGCGAGATAGGTTAGGAAAAGCCATTGTGTTCACCAAGTTGGACTTGAAGAATGGCTACTACCTTCTGCGGATGGCAGAAGTTGAGGAATGGAAGACGGCCTTCTGCTGCAGATATGGACTGTATGAATACACGGTCATGCTGTTTGGGTTGTGTAATGCCCCAGCAACTTTCCAAAGCATGATAAATGTGGTCTTTCGGGATCTCATAGATAAAGGAGTCATTGCATACATGGATGACATCCTGATCTACTTCGAAACTATGGAAGAGTATCTCGCAATGGTGAGATGTGTGATAGACAAATTGCGGAAAGCTAGACTATGTGTAAGCATGAAGAAGTCCAGTTTCCATCAATGGGAGGTTGAATTCCACAGATACAAGACCTTCGATATGGTGATCTCTATGTTGTCAGGGAAGGTGCAGACAATCACGGATTGGGCACCTGCGATATGCGTCGTTGACGTGCAAAGCTTTATAGGCTTTGCCAACTTCTATCATCAGTTCATAGAGGGTTTCAGCAAAATAGCAAAACCTCTGACAGACTTGACAAAGAAGGATGTCCGATGGGAATGGACACTTGCATGTGAGCTGGCCTTCAACCATTTGAAGGAGGCGTTTACGTCCAAACCTATCCTAGCACATTTTGACCCTGAATGGCCAACCCGGCTGGAAACCTACACTAGTGACTTCACATTAGGAGCCGTCCTCTACCAGTTCTGTGAAGATGAAAGATAGCATCCAGTGTCCTAACAGAGCCAGAAGTTTCACCCAGCGGAGATTAATTATAATGTCGCTGATAAGGAAATGACCACCATCGTGGCGGCATTCAAGGAATGGGATCATCTGCTATGCTCAGTAATGGACCAATTGGTGATCTATACGGATCATAAGAACTTGGAGTACTTTAACAGTACCAAGGGCCTCAACCGTAGGCACCACCGCTGGGCTCAGTTCCTGCAACCATTTAACTTCAAGGTGGTTTACTGAGAAGAACGGTTGAATGAGAAGGCGGATGCTTTGTTGCGGCGTAGGGACTACCGCCCTGAAGGGGGGAGTGATTTTCTGCCACAGTCATTTTTTCGCCCCAGACAGTGGGTTGGGAGCCAGGAATGGGACATCTTGGGACCACAAGTGTTGCAGGTGTGCCAAGGATTTCGGCTCCAGTCTTCCTTTTTGGATCAACTGCTGGTAGCGATAACCAAAGACCAAGAATACTTAAGGATCCTGAAGGCCACAGTTGCCGGTGACAAAGAGGTCGACCGACATTTCACAACCGAAAAGGGGTTACCCATGTACAAGAACAAGTGGTATGTTCTGAAAGGTCAGAATCTAAACCTGACAATCATGAAGGCAGAACATGACTCCCGAATCGTGAGACACTTTGGGACTTACAAGACCATTGGTAGGGTTAGGGCTAAGGTCTGCTGGCCTAAGATGGATGAGCACATCACCGACTACGTGTGGACATACGATGCGTGCCAAAGAAATACGTCCATCAGGTATAAGAAGTTCGGTCTGCTGGAACCGATTGATGTTCCTATACGACCGTGGACAGCGATTTCAATGGACTTCATGGTAGCACTGCCTGAGTCCGCAGGGTATACCAAGATCTGGGTTATAGTGGACAGATTCTCGAAAATGGCACATTTCATACCCCTGACCACTGAGGTACTGATCAAGAACCTTGCCTTGCTTTTCCTGAAGGAAGTTTGGCGCATTCATGGACTACCGGAATCAATCAACTCTGACCGAGACAGCCAATTCTCATCCAAGTTCTGGATGAGTCCGATGTACTTATTGCAAGGGAAACTAAACGTTTCAACTGCATTCCACTCTGGGACTAAGGGCAAACCGAAAGGGTTAATCAGACACTGGAAGAGTACGAGCAAGGTTACTGTTCCTGCCAACAGGATGATTGGGTTCCGCTACTACCCTTTGCGGAGTATGCGTAGAACGCCTCCACATCAGAATCCACTGGGTTGTCACCATTTGAGATCAATTATGGATTTAACCCACGGACAAACTGGTCGGGTGTCGTGTCTGATGATCAAGGAATACACCCTAGCAGTGAGCTCTTGGTTAAGCAATGAGAAGGAACCTGGGAAGAGATTTGAGAAATGATTCAACGGGCACAGGAAAGGCAACGGAAATGGCACGACCAGAAAAGATTACCATCACCAGACTATGTTACCTTGGAGGATATGACCGTGGGGAGGGCAAAGAAAGCAGACCGTGTGATGTTAAACGGAAAGAATATCCGTACAAAGCATCCGATGGAGAAGCTGGCCCACCGGATGTTTGGCCCTTTCATGGTCAAACATTGAGTGGGTAACTGAGCCTTCACACTCCAACTGCCTATCAGATAGAGCATCTACCCAGTTTTCAACGTCACGTTGCTCGAACCCTATCATGAGGATCTGGCAGCTGGTAGAATCAAGGAAGTCTCTACCCCAGGACTTGTGGACCATGAGCCCAGTTACATTATCGAAGCTGTAGTCAACATTCGCTGGTACAGAGGAGCGAAGGTGAAGTTTCCGTCGCGCTTCGTCCAGTACCTGGTTTCATGGGAAGGCTACAGGGCTGAGGAGAATTCATGGGAGCCCTATGAGATGCTAGAAGGGACAGGCTTACAGGCCATTCTGGATTTCTGCCAAAGATATCCATCCAAGCCCAGTGACCATAAGGTCTTGGGGGAATAGAGTCGTAGAAATAAGAGACGATGCTAATGGTCCGGGACCGACTGTAGGGAAGAGGGGAGTGATGTAACGACCCAGCATATGAGCTATGGCAGATGGGACCTATACCTATACAGGTAGCCAGGGGGCGAACTGGTAGGAACTGGGAGGCAAGTAAGTACTTGACCTATAGGGACCCGATGGCCTGGGCTCCAAGAATGGACAGAATTAGCTGGTGAGGGACTTAGGTACCTGGATGCACCCGTGAGTGGTGTCAGCATACTTAGGGACCTCTGAAGGGGAGGTTACTCAGCTAGGCAGGGTAACTGGAGAAAGGTCACAAGTGTCTATCTCCAGCCACAGAATAGACAGGGTAACAGGGAAAAGTCATCTTGCCAACCAGACAAGGTTACCCTGCCCAACGTCCTGAGTTACCCGAACCTTTCAATACGAGGTCCCTCCGAGAGTTCGGGAAAATTGACTGGAATGTTTGTCACATGAAGACATGGATAATACTGGAATCTGGGGTCTCGGGGGATGCTATTGGGTGAGCTGCGTAGCTTCAATGAAGCTGTAAATTGGAGACATTATTCCTATCATACCCCTCCGGCCCCGCCTTGAGGCCGGAACATCATGGGCAAACGGTTGTGTCGTCATGCGTAGTCTAGCAAAGAGGACTCTTTGGAGACCTGCTTGTAGCACCGCATACGTCGCCACCATCCGGTTGACTGAAAGAGGTTCGCAGGATACAAGGGGGCATAGGGCGGAATGTGGAGTACCTCCTCCAAGTTGTTGGGGGTAAAACGGACCAAAACTGACGGAGTTAACAGGAGTTCACCGTAGGGGTCCCGAAGATATTCCCGGGTGGTGCCAGGGCAGCCGCGAGAGTTCTACACCTACCAAGCCTGAAAGTGTCCCCAACGTCATAAGCTCTGAAAGGAACACGCAGAGACACTATAAGCATGATTCCTATCACAGGTAAGGTGGGTCCGACGTAGTGGTCATGGGTAGTGCCCATTGGACCCCTTCTGGATCACTGTCCCCTGCGGAAGACACGGGAAGCCCGAGAACCGTAAATTGTAGATAGATAAAACCCTCATGGTAGCTTTGGGGCTAAGTAGAGATCAATGCAAATGGGAAAGGTGTTATAGATAGCCTGGTTCATGCGGCCTCTTGACCATTAGCCACTGGCAAGACGCTGATGCGCTGAAGCTTTTCACTCTGGCGGGCAAAATGGAAATGCAGTGCAGAAATGATAACGGCATAAGGTGAACGCCGACCAGAGTGTATCGACACATGCATGCCCGAAAGGTGTGCCCGGAGACGTGTTGGACCGCCCTTCGCGGAGAAGGGTCTACTTGAATGGTTGTAGTAAACTGATTGGGGAGTTACTGACATAAGATAAAACTACCTGAAAGTCGATGTGAGAACTCTCCTACTCCAACAATCAATTCTCTTGAGACCTTAATTGAGTGAAACATCAGGCTTAACGATATTAAGTTTTACCGTTTACTTTGCTCTTGCCTTGGTATGAACTTGTGGCTATAAGTTAGAAGTTGTTTGGTGCGGTCGCAACCTTGGGATCCATCTTCCTAGGAGTGACCCCGTTACAGCCCTAACCCTGCCAATGGTCTTTTATGTCCCCGGGTGTCTCGCAACTTGGGAGTCATGTTCAGCCTCCATGATTGTCAGCTTCAGATTCTGACCCTTGGGAACATACCACCTGTTCTTGTACAGGAGTAAGCCCATTTCCATCATGAAGTATCAGTCGACCTCCTTGTCACCGGCAGCCGTTGTCTTCAGGATTCTTCAGTATTCCTGGTCTTCCTTTATCACTACCCATAGCTGATCCAGAAAGGAAGACTGGAGCCAAAATCCTTGGCACACCTGCAACACTTGCCGTCCCAAGATGTCCTGTTCCTGGCTCCCAACCCACTGTCAGGGGCAAAAAATGACTATAGCAGAAAATCACTCCCCCCTTGTGGGCGGTAGTCCCTACACCGCGACAAAGCATCTACCTTCTCATTCAACTGTCCTTCCCGGTAAGCTACCTTGAAGTTAAACGGTTGCAGAGACTCAGCCCAGCAGTGTTGCCTGTGGTTGAGGACGTTGATACTATTAAAGTACTCTAAATTTTTATGATCTGTATAGATCACCAACTGGTCTGTTACTGAGCATAGCAGATGATGCCATTCCCTGAATGCCGCCATGATGGCAGTCATTTCCTTGTCATGGACATCATAATTAATTTCCACTAGGTGAAACTTCCAGCTATCGTAACCTACGGGGTGCCATCCCCCATCTTCATGGAACTGGGGGAGGACAGCTCCTAATGCAAAGACACTAGTGTCGGTCTCCAGCTGGGTTGGCCGCTCTGGGCCAAAATGTGTAACCGGTACGGGTACTAGGTTGTTTTATGTTTGGTTTCACAGTATCGTTTGATACTTGTATTGTTTCGTATGCTATCGGTTGATACAGAAATTGTTTTATGTTTAGTTTCACGGTATCGTTTGATACGTGAATTGTTTCGTGTGCTATCGGTTGATACATATATTGTTTTGCAATATCGCTCATACTAGAGATAAGCGATATTCTGTATTTAAAGACCGCTGATTTCCGCAATGGAAACAGCTGACTTCGACAGACAATATTCTTAAAATATACTTGGTTGAACGGTTACTTCCTTGATCTCCTATTACACCCCGTTCGAAGCCTCCTTTAGCAAGCAGCGCTCACTTCATGTTGACCTTGAAGCCATCTGCTCCTATCGTACCGCTACGTGACTAGGGCCTGGCCCGAATACATTACAAAATGTGCTAAGATAGGTTTGGACGTGAACACCTCCTTCAAGTGGTTGAAGGCCTGCTCACACACAGGTGTCCATTCCCATCAGACATCCTTCTTTGTCAAGTGCATTAGAGGTTTTGCTATCTTGCGGAAACCTTCTATGAACTGACGATAGAAGTTGGCAAAGCCTATAAAGCTTTGGACATCGACGACGCATGTCGGAGGTACCCAATTCCTGATTGTTTGCACCTTTTTCGACAACATAGAGATCCCCATGTCCGAGATCTTGTATCTCTGAAATTCAACCTCCCATTTGTGGAAACTGGACTTTTTCATGCTTCCGCATAGTCTGGCTTTCCGCTATTTCTCCATCACGTGTCATATGATGGCAACTTACTCTTCCATGGTTTCTGAATGGATGAGAATGTTATCCATGCAGGCGATGACAGCTTCGTCCATGAGGTCCCGAAAGACCTCATTTATCATGCTCTAGATAGTTGCCTGGGCCTTACACAACACAAACGGCATGACCATGTATTCATACAGCCCATATCTGCACCGGAAGGCAGTCTTCCATTCTTCACCTTCTGCTGTCCTCAGAAGGTGGTAGCCGTTCTTCCAATTCAACTTGGTGAATACAACGGCTTTTCCTAACCTATCTCGCAGCCCATTCATCAACGGTGGAGGATACTTACTCTTAACCGGGATTTTGTTCAGCCCTCAGTAATCTATTACCAGTCTTAATGTACCATCTGGTTTTGGCACAAAGAGGATAGGGGCTGCTGCTGAGGAACTGGTTCACCCTAGCTTTCTCGCTCGCAGCATTTCATTGCGACATTCCCGGAGTGCCTTAAGCTGCTTTTCCGATAACGGATACATAGGCCCCAACAGAGGTTGAGTCTCGGGTTGCAACGCGATTGTATGGTTATATTGCGAGTGCTCCGGTAGTGCCTTAATCCATTCCTGACTGACGATATCCCCATAGTCCTTATACTCCTGGAGTAGCTTAACCATAATGTCGGCACCTTCCTCATCGGAGAATTGTACAATTCCCAACAGGTACGAATTACTAGGGCCTTCGGCTAGTAACTCTTCATCAGTCATGAACACTAACTGCCTCTGCTCTGCTAGGCAGTTGGCCTTGTAGAAATCTGAGCGCCAGGTTAGTGATCCTGTCTTCCAATCTATGTTAGGGTTATGGTCCTTCAACCAAGATATAGCTAGGTACCCATCCACCTTGGTGTTGGGCATATCCGCGACTTCAAAATGCATCTCATCATGGTGGTTGCATATTTTCATTTCTAATGATTTGGTATAGTGCAGACCTGACCCAGGAATCTGATTACCGCTTGCGTCGCTTATCAGCACATATACTTTTCGCCAGACACAAGGTGCCTGGGTTTGCTTAACCCAGCGGCTACCAAGCACTGGCCCACTTGGTCCACTATCAAGTCACAGGAGGGCTTCCGCACTTGCCTGTCTAGCTCCAATCTTCCCGTCTAACTTCACCCGCAGGCAAATAGACTTCGTATGACGGGACAGGTTGTCACACTTCTGCCTCTTCACTTGTTTGAGGGGCTTAGTCATCCTGGCTTAATAATTTTGGTCTCTTGCCTTTCAACTCAAGAGTGGCCACAATGGGTCAGTAAATATTACGGGATCAGGATTTGTTTTATCAATAGCTAGGGTGTTTACTATCACGCCAGCATGATTTCGAGTACTAAACCCTCCTCAGGTAAACTTCGAAATAACACTTGTCTATTTTGATCAAATCCAGCCTATACCAATTCCGCTTGTACTAAACATAACAATTTTCCCTGAGGTGGATAGAGGTCGCCTGTTGGACCGGTTCCAAGGGCAGCGTCCCTGCTTCCCCAATCTCGAGCGTCTCCTCTGGTAAGACCTCACCCAGCCTCAAGCAAAATAATGTACTATGACTTGTCCATCCAGCTAAGGAAATCCTGAAAGAAATACGTATAACTAGAACAAAGGAAATAACCAGAAACCCAACCCAGGAAAGATAGCCCCTTCCATCGCGTGCAGCCCGCAACATCTACCTGCCCACACCCTTTGGGTATAGTCAGTACCAGGCTCATTCATGCAGTAGAGGAGTACTTAGCCATCCCTGAAGCCACTTCCGGGGTTCCTTACATCCAATCCTCATGGGTCTATGGATACGGGTTAGTAAGGTTATACCTTAAGCAGAATGGGTTTTTACCTATTCTGAGCCATCAGTATCAACCTCCATAATTGGAGGTGATGCCCGTCGGACTTCAAGTATCTTTGCGGAGGAAGCCGAAGGGGGCACTGCAATGCGCTTTCGCCGCTTGTCCATTCCTGGGGGCTCGCTGACCGGGGCTGACCCTTTCAACCTGCGAGGCTGTTTGGATGAACTAACGACAGGGGCCGCTGTGCTACACTTTCTCCAGAAGTGACCCATTTGCCTGCACTTGGTGTACTGCTTGTATTTCCTCCGACATTCAGTCAAAGTCGATGGGATTTCATTAGGCGCTATTGCATACTCAGAAGTCACCAGCTTTGCCTGTTTCCCCGCGTGTAACGGGGGCACCCCTAGGAAGATGGATCCCAAGGTTGCGACCGCACCAAAGAACTTCAAACTTATCGCCAAAAGTTTACACAGATGTAAGAGTAAAGTAGACGGTAAAACTTAATATCGTTAAGCCTGACGCTTCACTCAATTAAGGTCTCGAGAGGATTGATTGTTGGAGTAGGAGAGTTCTCGCATAGACTTTCAGGTAGTTTTATCTTATGCCAGAAACTCCCCCATCAGTTTACTCCAACTATTCGAGCACACCCTTCTCCGCTAAGGGCGGTCCGACACGTCTCCTGACACCCCCTTCGGGCATGTATGTGTCGACCCGCTCTAGTCGGCGTTCACCATATGTGCATATCGTTTCTGCGGCGCATTTCCATTCTGCCCGCCGGAGTGAAAACCTCTGCGCATCGGGGACTTGCCAGTGGCTAACTGTCAAGACCCCTTGCTGAACTAGACTATCTATGACACCCTTCCCATGCGCGTTGATTTCTTCTTGACGCCGGAAGCTACCGTGAGCGGTTTATCTATCTACTATTTACGAGTCTCGGGCTTCCGGTGTCTTCCGCAGGGTACGGTGGTCCAGGAGTGATCCAATGGGCGCTACCCACGACCACTACCTCGGATACACCTTACCTGCGGTAGGAATCATGCTTTTAGTGTCTCTGCACTTCCCTCTCAGAGCCTATGGCGTTGGGGACATCCTTGGGCGTGGTAGGTGCAAAACGTTCCCAGTCGTCCCGGCACCACCCGGGACTACCTTCGGGACCCCCACGGTTAACTCCCGTTAACTCCGTCAGTTTTGGTCCGTTTTACTCCGAACAACTTGGAGGAGGTACTCCACCTTCCACCCTATGCCCCCTTATATATCCTGCGAACAGCTTACGGTCGACCGGACGGCAGCAACGTATACGGTGTTGCAAGCGGGTCTCCAAAGATCCTCCTTTGCTAGACTGCACACAACTACACAACCGTTTGCCCATGACGTCCGGGCCTCAAGGCGGGGCCGGAGGGGCATGATAGGAATAATGTCTTCAATTTACAGCTTCTTCGTAGCTGCGTAGCTCGCCCAATAGCATCTCCCGGAACCCCAGATTCCAGTATTATGCATGGCTTCGTGTGACAAACATTCCAGTCATTTTTCCCAAACTCCCCGAGGGACTTCGTATTGGCAGGTAGGGTAACTCAGGTCCTTGAACAGGGTAATCCAAGCCTCAAGGCAGGGTAACCCTGTTCTGTGGGTAGGGTAATCTTGTCCGGTGGACAAGTGGATTTTCTCCTGTTACCCTATCTATCCCTCTTCCGGGGATAGACACACTCGGCCTTTCTCTAGTTACCCAGCCTAGCTGTGTATTGGCCCTTCATAGGTCCCTAAGTACGCTGACACCAACCTTGGGCGTAGCCATGTACCTAAATACTTGTGTCCACTAAGTCTGCTCATCTCGGAGCCCGGGCCATCGGGTCTCCGTAGGTCAAGTACTCACTTGCCTGCCGGTTCCTACCAGTTCGCCTCCGAGCTACCTGTATGGGTGTAGGTTCCGGCTGCCATAGCTCACGTATGCTGGGTCGTTACATCACTCCCCTCTTCTCTACGGTCCGTCCCGGACCGTTTAGCGTCGTCTTTTGTTTCCACGACTCGATTCCCCCAAGACCCTATGGTCCCTGGGCTTGGACGGATATCTTTGGTGGAAATCTAGCATGGCCTGTAAGCCTGTCCCTTCTAGCATCTCATAGGGCTCCCACGAGTTCTCCTCAGCTCCATAGCCTTCCCATGAAACCAGGTACTGGACAAAGCGCGACGGAAACTTCGCCTTTGTTCCACCATACCAGCGACTGTCCACAACAGCTTCGATGACGTAACTGGGCTCATTGTCCACGAGCTCGGGGGTAGGGATCTCCTTGATCCTACCCGATTCCGGATCCTCGCGATAGGGTTCCAGCAGCGTGACATTGAAAACCGGGTGGATGCTCCATCGGGTGGGCAATTGGAGTTCGTATGCTCGGGTACCCACCCGACGTTTGACCACGAAAGGGCCAAACATCCGGTGGTCCAGCTTCTCCATGGGACGCTTGGTGCGGATGTTCTTCCGGTTCAACATCACGCGGTCCGCTTTCTTAGCCCGCCCAGCAGCCACATCTTCCAAGGTAACATAGTCCGGGGATGGCAGCCGTTTCTGGTCATGCCATTTCCGCTGCCTTTCCTGTGCCCGTTTAATCGTTTCTCGAATCTGTTGCCAGGTTCCTTCCCATTCCTTAACCAAGAGTTCACTACTTGGGTGTATCCCTTGGTTGTCAGACACAACACCCGACCAGTTTGTCCGTGGGTTGAACCCATAATTGATCTCAAATGGTGACAACCTGGTGGATTCTGATGTTGAGGTGTTATACGCATACTCCGCAAGTGGCAGCAGCGAGACCCAGTCATCCTGTTGATAGGAACAGTAACTACGCAAGTACTGCTCCAGTGTCTGATTAACCCTCTCGGTTTGCCCATCAGTCTCTGGGTGGAATGCAGTCGAAACGTTTAGTTTCACTTGCAGCAAGTGCATCAGACTCATCCAGAACTTGGATGTGAATCGGCTATCTCGGTCGGAGATGATTGACTCTGGCAGTCCATGAAGGCGCCAAACCTCCTTCAGGAATATCAAGGCAAGCTCCTTGATAGGTACCTCAGTGGTCAGGGGTATGAAATGGGCCATTTTCGAAAATCTGTCTACTATGACCCAGATCTTGGTATACCCTTCGGACTCTGGCAGCGCGACAATGAAATCCATTGAAATTGCTGTCCAAGGCCGCATAGGAACATCGATAGGTTCCAGCAGCCCGAACTTCTTGTGCCTGATGGATTTATTTCTTTGGCATGCATCACATGTCCGCACATAGTCAGTGATATGCTCATCCATCTTAGGCCAGTAGAAGTTAGCCCTCACCCTGCCAATGGTTTTGTAAGTCCCGAAGTGTCCCGCGATTCGGGAGTCATGTTCTGCCTTCATGATTGTCTGCTTCAGATTCTGACCCTTGGGAACATACCACCTGTTCTTGTACAGGAGTAAGCCCTTTTCCGTCGTGAAATGTCGGTCGACCTCTTTGTCACCTGCAGCTGTTGCCTTCAGGATCCTTAAGTACTCCTGGTCTTCGGTTATCGCTACCCGCAACTGATCCAAAAAGGAAGACTTGAGCCGAAATCCCTGGCACACTTGCAACACCTGTGGTCGCAAGATGTCCCGTTCCTGGCTCCCAACCCACTGTCCGGGGCGAAAAAACGACTGTGGCGGAAAATCACTCCCCCCTTCAGGGCGGTAGTCCCTACGCCGCGACAAAGCATCCGCCTTCTCATTCAACCGTCCTTCTCGGTAAACCACCTTGAAGTTAAATGGTTGCAGGAATTCAGCCCAGCGGTGCTGCCTTCGGTTAAGGACCTTGGTACTATTGAAGTACTCCAAGTTCTTATGATCCGTATAGATCACCAACTGGTCCGTTACCGAGCGTAGCAAATGATCCCATTCCTTGAACGCCGCCACGATGGCTGTCATTTCCTTGTCATGGACATCATAATTAATCTCCGCTGGGTGGAACTTCCTACTATGGTAGGCCACCGGATGCCATCTCTCATCCTCACATAACTGGGAGAGAACGGCTCCTAATGCAAAGTCACTAGCGTCGGTTTCTAGCCGTGTTGGCCGTTCAGGGTCAAAATGTGCTAGGATAGGTTTGGACGTGAACGCTTCCTTTAAATGATTGAAGGCCTGCTCACATGCAGGTGTCCATTCCCATCGGACATCCTTCTTTGTCAAGTCCGTGAGGGGTTTCGCTATCTTGCTGAACCCTTCTATGAACCGACGATAGAAGTTGGCAAAGCCCATAAAGCTTTGAACGTCGACGACGCATGTCGGAGGTGCCCAGTCTTTGATTGTCTGCACCTTTTCCGACAACATAGAGATCCCCATATCGGAGATCCTATATCCGAGGAATTCAACCTCCCGTTGGTGGAAACTGGACTTCTTCATACTTACACATAGTCTAGCTTTCCGCAATTTCTCCATTACACGCCTTACCATCGCGACGTGCTCTTCCATAGTTTCGGAGTAGATCAGGATGTCATCCATATACGCGATGACTCCTTCATCCATGAGATCTCGAAAGACCTCATTTATCATGCTCTGGAAAGTTGCCGGGGCATTACATAACCCAAACGGCATGACCGTGTATTCATACAGTCCATATCTGCACCGGAAGGCCGTCTTCCATTCCTCACCTTCTGCCATCCTCAGAAGATAGTAGCCGTTTTTCAAGTCCAACTTAGTGAACACAACGGCTTTTCCTAACCTATCTCGCAGTTCATTCATCAGCGGTAGAGGGTACTTGCTCTTCACCGTGATTTTGTTCAGCCCTCGGTAATCTATTACCAGTCTTAATGTACCATCTGGTTTTGGCACAAAGAGGATAGGGGCTGCTGCTGAGGAACTGGATCGCCGTAGCTTCCCCGTTCGCAGCATGTCATTGAGATATTCCCGGAGTGCCTTAAGCTCCTTTTCCGATAACGGATAGATAGGCCCAAACGGAGGTTGAGTCCCGGGTAGCAACTCGATCGTGTGGTCATACTTTGAGTGCTCCGGCAAGGCCTCAATCCGTTCTTGACTGAAGATGTCCCCGTAGTCCTTATACTCAGGGAGTAGCTTGACAGTAATGTCAGCACCTTCCTCATCGGAGAATTGTACAATTCCCAACAGGTACACATTACTAGGGTCTTCAGCTAGCAACTCTTCATCGGTCATGAACACTAACCGCCCCTGCTCTGCCAGGCAATTAGCCTTGCAGAAATCTGAGCGCCAGGTTAGTGATCCTGTTTTCCAATCTATGTCGGGATTATGGTCCTTCAACCAAGACATAGGTAGGTACCCGTCCACCTTGGTGTCGGGCATGTCCGCGACTTCAAACCGCATTTCGTTATGGTGGTCGCCTATTCTCATGTCCAATGATTTGGTATAGTGCAGACCTGACCCCGGAATGTGATTACCGCTTGCGTCGCTTATCGGCACATGTACCTTTCGTCGGACACATGGTGCCTGCGTTTGTTTAACCCATCGGCTACTAAGCACTGGCCCAGTAGCTCCACTGTCGAGTAGCAGGAGCGCCTCAGCGCTTACCTGTCTAGCTCCAATCTTCCAGTCTAGCCTTACCCTCAGGTGGATAGACTTGGTATGGCGAGGCAAGTTATCACGCTTCTGCCTCTTCACTTGTCTTAGGGACTTAGTCATCTTGGCTTACTAATTCTGATCTCTTGCCTTTCGACACAAGAGCGGCCACAACGGGTCGGTAAACGTTAAGGGATTGGGATTCGTGTTATCAATAGCTAGGGTGTTTACTATCACGCCAGCATGATTTCGGGTACTAAACCCTCCTCAGGTAAACTTGATCATAGTATCATTTATTTAATCAAGTCCAGCCTGAACTAATCCCGCTTGTACTAAACATAACAAATTTTCCCGAGGTGGGTAGAGGTCCGCTGTTGGACCGGTTCCAAGCGAAGCAACCTTGCTTCCCCAATGTCGAGCGTCTCCGCGAGCGAGATCTCTCCCAGCCTCAACCGAAAATAATGTCCTATGACTTGTCCGTCCCACTAAAGAAATCCTGAAAGAAATACAAATAACTAGAACAAAGGAAATAACCTGAAAACCCACAAAGGAGAGATCACCCTGTCCACCGCACACGGCCTTCAACATCTATCTGCCCACACCACCTGGGTGTAGTCAGCATCAGGGTCGTTCATGCAGTAGAGGGGTACTTACCCATCCCAGAAGCCACTTCCGTGGCTCCTTTTCATCCATCCCGCAGGGGTCTATGGATACAGGTTATTAAGGTTATACCTTTCACAGAATGGGGTCTTACCTATTCTGAGCTGTCAGTATCAACCTCCATAATCTGAGGTGATGCCTGTCGGACTTCAAGTATCTTTGACGAGGTAGCCGGAGGTGGCGCTTCGATGCGCTTTAGTCGCTTGCCCGTACCTGAGGGCTCGCTTACCGGGGCTGACCGTTTCAACCCACGAGCCTGTTTGGACGAACTAACGACTGGGGACGTCGCGGTGCACTTTCTCCAAAAGTGACCCGTTTGTCCACACTTGGTGCACTGGTTGTGCTTTCTCCGACATTCGGTCAAAGTCGACGGGATTTCCTTATGCGCCATTGCATACTCAGAAGTCCCCGGCTTTGCCTGTTTCCCCGCATTGAAATTAGTAGGTTTGGCAGACCGCTGGTTCTGTCTGCCCGAACCTTTATCCTTCTTTTTAAACCTTCCGGAAGTTGAGGACCTATCCTCCTTCTTGTCCGTTGGTTGAGACCGTTGGACAGGGTGGATAACTCGGTTGCTGAACCGGGTGTTGTCTTCCAGTGTGTGTCCAACCTTCCGAAGAAGATCAAGGTAGTCGTTCAAGTCGGTAGGATGGGGCTCCTTCAGTGCCCACGCGTTCCTCACTTCTTGAGTAATGCCCGACCGTACCTTATCTCGTACCTGCACAGGGTCTGTATAGCTAAGCTTATACATATAGTCAATTATCTTGTCCAGGTACTCATCGATGTGATGTGGCTTCATCACTAGGTCTCGCCACTCAAGGAGGGATCGGTCTCGTTCCGCTTGGTCACCGCCGAAACTCCGTTCAAGCCGTTCCCGGAATCCTTTCCACGTTCTTAACGGGTTACTGTTATTAACTGGAACTCCGGTACGCTTGGCTGCCTCCTTATTGATGTGGGAGTGCAGCCCAAGATACCATGTTCGGGCAGTATCTTCTAGAAGGGGGATCACCAGGTTTACCTTGTCCATATCGGTCAACCTGCACCCAGCAAAATACTCGAACTTAACCTCTACCAGCGTCAGGAAGCTGGCGAGTTCGGTGACCTTTCCCTTAAACGCCGGAATGCCGCTCAGCTTTTCCGGCTTCTTCTGCCGTTGTCTAGATGATGGTCGTGCAGCCGCCCTACTCCGTAGTTCCCTTGACAGCTTCTTAGCACGGCGGTCCCACCGTCGTTTCTTCTCGTCGCTCCAGTCATCCTTGCGAGCGCCGAGAAAAGGGGTCAAGTCGGGGAGAGAATCGGCATCATCATCATCCGAGCTATCATGGTCAGAGTCCCCAGGATCTCCACCTGCTCCTGTAGTACCACCGACAGGTGGTCCATTTCCACCTCCACTACCCCCGGTATTTCCACCTGGGGTCTCGCGGGGTCTATCATACCCATCAAACCTTTCCTCCTGGCCATCCTGATTCCCATCCTCGGGGGGGTTAGCCCCTGATGGTACTGATGCCGGTGGTGGAACAGGGCGTTGCCCACTCTCAGGAGTTGGGTTCGGAGCCGCCTGAGTTGTCGCCAGAAACGACTGAAGCTCTGGACAACTCAAAGGTTGCATTGGGGGCCCCGCGTGTCTCCATGACCCACAGTACCCACATGTTGGTCGTCCGTCTCCCTCCTTCTGTCTTCTTCGGTGCCTTACCGGGGTCCGTGGTCCCTTCCTGCACCCGTACGTGTGGTAATGAATCCACCTCATACGGGTTTCTTCCGATTTGCAGCCCGACAGACAGTACTCGTCTTGGCTGTCCGACTCACCACTAGTGATCGTGGGGAGGATGGAGGGAAGAGTTGGTTTTGAGGGGGCAGAGGGAATCACGGGTGCCCAAGGAACGGAACGAGCGGGTGTCCCAGGTCCGGGGATCGGAGTCCCTCGTGATGGAGCCATGGGTGCTCGCTCTTCCTGGCGCCTGACCTGTTCAAAGAATCCAGGTGAAGCCGCACGCAGCGGTCGGTACCCTGGGGTAGCCGATACTGTTGGCGGGAAAGCTGCGACAGGGAAGGTATCAGGAGGGGGCAATGAAACTGGTAAAGGTGTGGGTCTTGGGGCAGCAATAGGAGGTACGGGAGTTGCAACCGACGGTGTTGCAGGGGGGTTAATGGGAGCAGGGGTCGGCCGAGGAGTAGGGTCAGGTGTATCTGGTGCTGTGATACCCTTTGGCTTGGACGTCCTTTTCTTAACCCGACGCCCATCGGTTGGTCCAATCGCCGGACTTCCTGAACGACTGCGGGCGATCGAGGAGGGGACAGACAGCGAGCCTGTTGATGCTCTTGTGAAGGACGAGGTATAACTGTATCCTTCCCCCTTGAGGCTTTCCAACATCCGTATGCCCACGGGGCTTAGGTACGCCCTCCACTGTTCATCCCGGGCTCTCATAGCCAGTTCCATCCCGAAGTTCTCCAGCTTCGTGTGGACAAGTGGGAGTGGGGGCGCCGCCTCTATCATCAGTACGTCATTCTCAGCATCAATACTATAACCTCCCGCGAAGGCCCTTTCCAGCGCTGCCATACGATCCTTCAATGCCTTCTGGTCTCTTAACATTCGCAGGTATGCCTCCTGCTGTACCTTCATCCATTCCACCGCTGCCGTAGTAATCTGTTTACGGAACACCTGCTGCTGCTGGGCATTCCAGTTCTTCAGTTCCCGCTTCGCATCCTCAATCGACTTGGATACCTCCCGGACGATGTAAGGTTCGACGAACTCGCGGGAGAACTCGCTAAAGGGTACTCCTTGCGGTGGAGGAGGGAGCATGTTGTGGACGAGGGCGGCGTCTTGGAAGAACGAAAGCGCCGCAGCGCGAGGGTCTGTAATCATAAGATCAACACATTCATCAGGTAGTTGAATAGGGGCGGCCTCCAGGAGCAATTGGTGACCGTCCCATTCAATACCGCGGACGTCCGCGAACACCGAAGCACGAAATGTGTTGGCGGAGTTCTCGTCAAGGTCAAGGTCTGAATCCGAGTTGGATTCCATTCTGGGTCGACGTTCGATACTAGCCATTGCGCTTTCCACCCTGGGCTACTTGTTCGAGACAAGGTTACCAGTATTCACGCAAGGTCAGTGCCGAAGGTCGAAAAACAATTAATCAGGAGAGGAGTTAAGCGAGGAGCTCGCTTAACGATATACTGTAACGGGGGCACCCCTAGGAAGATGGATCCCAAGGTTGCGACCGCACCAAACAACTTCAAACTTATCGCCAAAAGTTCACACAAATGTAAGAGTAAAGTAGACGGTAAAACTTAATATCGTTAAGCCTGACGCTTCACTCAATTAAGGTCTCGAGAGGATTGATTGTTGGAGTAGGAGAGTTCTCGCATAGACTTTCAGGTAGTTTTATCTTATGCCAGAAACTCCCCCATCAGTTTACTCCAACTGTTCGAGCACACCCTTCTCCGCTAAGGGCGGTCCGACACGTCTCCTGACACCCCCTCGGGGCATGTATGTGTCGACCCGCTCTAGTCGGCGTTCACCATATGTGCATATCGTTTCTGCGGCGCATTTCCATTCTGCCCGCCGGAGTGAAAACCTCTGCGCATCGGGGACTTGCCAGTGGCTAACTGTCAAGACCCCTTGCTGAACTAGACTATCTATGACACCCTTCCCATGCGCGTTGATTTCTTCTTGACGCCGGAAGCTACCGTGAGCGGTTTATCTATCTACTATTTACGAGTCTCGGGCTTCCGGTGTCTTCCGCAGGGTACGGTGGTCCAGGAGTGATCCAATGGGCGCTACCCACGACCACTACCTCGGATACACCTTACCTGCGGTAGGAATCATGCTTTTAGTGTCTCTGCACTTCCCTCTCAGAGCCTATGGCGTTGGGGACATCCTTGGGCGTGGTAGGTGCAAAACGTTCCCAGTCGTCCCGGCACCACCCGGGACTACCTTCGGGACCCCCACGGTTAACTCCCGTTAACTCCGTCAGTTTTGGTCCGTTTTACTCCGAACAACTTGGAGGAGGTACTCCACCTTCCACCCTATGCCCCCTTATATATCCTGCGAACAGCTTACGGTCGACCGGACGGCAGCAACGTATACGGTGTTGCAAGCGGGTCTCCAAAGATCCTCCTTTGCTAGACTGCACACAACTACACAACCGTTTGCCCATGACGTCCGGGCCTCAAGGCGGGGCCGGAGGGGCATGATAGGAATAATGTCTTCAATTTACAGCTTCTTCGTAGCTGCGTAGCTCGCCCAATAGCATCTCCCGGAACCCCAGATTCCAGTATTATGCATGGCTTCGTGTGACAAACATTCCAGTCATTTTTCCCAAACTCCCCGAGGGACTTCGTATTGGCAGGTAGGGCAACTCAGGTCCTTGAACAGGGTAATCCAAGCCTCAAGGCAGGGTAACCCTGTTCTGAGGGTAGGGTAATCTTGTCCGGTGGACAAGTGGATTTTCTCCTGTTACCCTATCTATCCCACTTCCGGGGATAGACACACTCGGCCTTTCTCTAGTTACCCAGCCTAGCTGTGTATTGGCCCTTCATAGGTCCCTAAGTACGCTGACACCAACCTTGGGCGTAGCCATGTACCTAAATACTTGTGTCCACTAAGTCTGCTCATCTCGGAGCCCGGGCCATCGGGTCTCCGTAGGTCAAGTACTCACTTGCCTGCCAGTTCCTATCAGTTCGCCTCCGGGCTACCTGTATGGGTGTAGGTTCCGGCTGCCATAGCTCACGTATGCTGGGTCGTTATACCGCGTTGAAATTAGTAGGTTTGGCAGACCTCTGGTTCTGTCTGCCTGAACCTTTTTCCTTCTTCTAGAACCTGCCAGCCGTTGAGGATCTATCCTCCATCTTACCTGCAGGCTGTGGCTGTGGGGCAGGGTGGATGACGCGGTTACTGAACCAGTTGTTGTCCTCCAGTGTATACCCGACGTTTCAGAGAAGATCATGGTCCTCGTTCAGGTCGGTTGGATGTTGCTCCTTAAGTGCTCAAGCATTCCAAACCTCTTGTGTGATGCCTGATCGAACTTTGTCTCGTACCTGCACTGGATCTGTATAGCTAAGCTTATACAGGTAATCAATTATCCTATCCAGGTATTCATCGATGTGATGTGGCTTGATCACAAGGTCTTGCCACTCGAGAAGGGATCAATCTCACTTGGCCTGGTCTCAGCCGAAACTTGGTTCCAGCCATTCTCGGGACCCTTTCCATGTGTGTAGGGGTTGCTCTGGTTTACGGGAACACCAGTGCACTTGGCAGCTTCCTTGTTAATGTGCTCATGCAACCCCAAATACCATGCCCAGGCTGTGTCTTCAAGAAGTCGGATTACCAAGTTTACCTTATCTGCAACGCGTTCGGGCCAGGCCCTAGTCACGTAGCGGTACGATAGGAGCAGATGGCCTCATGATCAACACGAAGCGAGCGCTGCTTGCTAAAGGAGGCTTCGAACGGGGTGTAATAGGAGATCAAAGAAGTAACTGTTCAACCAAGTATATTTAAGAATACTGTCTGTCGAAGTCTGCTGTTTCCATTGCGGGAATCAGCGGTCTTTAAATACAGCATATCGCTTATCTCCACTATGAGCGATATTGCAAAACATTGTGTGTATCAACCGATAGTACACGAAACAATACAAGTATCAACCGATACTGTGAAACCAAACATAAAACAATAGTAACCCGTACCGGTTATATTATCCATATCGGTTAACTTGCAATCCACAAAGTATTCGAATTTGACCTCTACCAAGGTCAAGCAGCCCCCAAGTTCCGTATCTTTGCCCTTGAATCGAGGGATACGATGCAGCTTTTCTAGCTTCTTCCGCTAATGTCTCAGTATACGCCTAGAAGCCGAACTAGTACCCCTCAGGGCTTGTGCAGGCCTCTTGCCCCAGCGAGCCCACTGTCATTTCTTCTCCCTGCTCCAGTCATCCTTGCCAGTGCCAAGGAAGGGGGTTCAATCAGGGAGAGAATCAGCATCATTATCTTCTGAACTGTCATGTTCAGAGTCCCCTGGATCTCCACCCGCCCCCGCCATGCCACCTGCAGAAGGTGCATTTCTGTTTCTACTACCTCCAGTATTCCCGCCTTGCGATTCCCGGGGTCCATCATACCCATCAAACTGTGCCTCCTGGCCATCCTGGTTACCATCCTCCAGGGGGTTAGCCCCTGACGGTCCTGATGGCAGTGCTGGAAGAGGGCGTTGCCCACTCTCAGGAGTTGGGTTAGACGCTGCCTGTGTTATCTGCAGAAATGACTGCAACTCTGGACAACTCAGGGGTTGCATCGGGGGGCCAGCGTGCCTCCATGACCTACAATACCTACATGTCGGTCGTCCATCTCCTTCCTTTTGCCTTCTTCTGTGCCGTACCAGAGTCCGCGGTCCCTTCTTACACCCATAGGAGTAGTAAGGAATCCACACTATTTGGGTTTCTTCCGATTTACAACGCGACAGACAGACCTTGTCTTGGCTGCCCGAATCGCTACTGGTGATGGTGGGGAGACCGCAGTGAAGACCAGGTTTTGCGGGTGCTGAGGGAATGACCAGTACCTAAGGAATGGAGCGAGCAGGTGTCCCAGGTCCGGGGATTGGAGTCCCCCTTGATGGAACCATGGGTGTTTGCTTTTCCTAGTGTCTTACCTGTTCAAAGAATCCAGGTGACACTGCGCGTAGTGGCCAGAACCCTGGGGTAACCAATACTGCTGGTGGGAAGATTGCAGCAGGAAAGGTATCAGGAGCGGGCAGCGAAACTGGCAGAGGTGTGGGTCTTGGGGTGGCAATCGAAGATAGAGGGGTTGCAACTGCCAGTATTGTGGGCAGAATGATAGCAGCTGGAGTCAGACGAGGAGTAGGGTCAGGCGTGTCTGGGACCGTAGTGCCCTTGGGCTTGGATGTCCTTTTTCTTACTCGACGTCCATCAGTTCGCCCGACTATGGGGCTGCCGGAACGACTGTGGGCAATTGAGTGGGGGACTGACAGGAAGCCTGTGGATGCACTTGAGAAGGAGGCAGTATAGCTGTACCTGTCATCTTGCAGGCTTTGCAACATCCGTATACCGATTGGACTCAGGTACGTCCTCTATTGGTTGTCGCTGTCTCTCATAGCCAACTCCATGCCGAAGTTCTCAGGCTTGGTATGGACGAGTGGGAGTGAGGGCGCGGCCTCTAACATCAGTACATCATTCTCAGCATCAATACTATACCCTCCTTTGAAAGCCTGTTCCAATGCTGCCATCCACGTCTTCACTGCCTGCCGATCCTCTATCATCTGCAGGTATGCCTCCTGCTACACTTTCATCCATTCCACTGCTGCCATAGTGATCGGTGTTCGGAACACCTGCTGCTGCTGGGTGTTCCAGTTCCTCAGTTCCCGCTTCGCCTCCTCGATCGACTTGGATACCTCCTGGATGATATAAGGTTCGACGAACTCGCAAGAGAACTCGCTAAATTGGACCCATTCCAGCAGGGAAGGGGTCATATTGTGGACAAGGTTAGGGTCTTGGAAAAATGAAAGCACCATAGTGCAAGGGTCTGTAATCATAAGTGTAACCGGTACGGGTTACTAGGGTTTTATGTTTGGTTTCACAGTATCGTTTGATACTTGTATTGTTTCGTGTGCTATTGGTTGATACACACAATGTTTTATGTTTGGTTTCACAGTATTGTTTGATACTTGTAGTGTTTCGTGTGCTATCGGTTGATACACACAATGTTTTCTGTTTGGTTTTACAGTATCGTTTGATACTTGTATTGTTTCGTGTGCTATTGGTTGATACACACAATGTTTTATGTTTGGTTTCACAGTATCGTTTGATACTGGTATTGTTTCGTGTGCTATCGGTTGACGCACACAATGTTTTGCAATATCGCTCATACTGGAGATAAGCGATATGCTGTATTTAAAGACCGCTGATTCCCGCGATGGAAACAGCAGACTTCGACAGACATTATTCTTAAATATACTTGGTTGAACGGTTACTTCTTTGATCTCCTATTACACCCCGTTCGAAGCCTCCTTTAGCAAGCAGTGCTCACTTTGTGTTGATCACAAAGCCATCTGCTTCTATCGTACCGCTACGTGACTAGGGCCAGGCCCGAACACATTACAATAAGATCAAGACATTCAAGGAGTAACTGAAGAGGGGGGCCTCCAAGAGTAACTGGTGACCATCCCAGTTAATGCCGCGAACATTTGTCAAAACCGACACACGAAACGTCCTGGCTGTATTCTCGTGAAGGTCAAGTTCTGGATCCGAGTTGGATTCCATTCTGGTTCTAAGTTCGGTACTAGGCATTGCGCTCTCCACCCTGGACTACTTGCTCTGGACAAGGTTACCAGTATTCATGCAAGCTCAGTGCCGAAGATCGAAAAACGACTAATCAGGCGAGCGGTTAAGTGAGGAGCTCGCTTAATGATAAACTGTATTGGGGGCTCCCCTAGGAAGATAGATCCCAAGTGTGTGACCGCACTGAACAACTTCAAACTTAATGCCAAATGTTCACACAATATAAGAGCAAAGTAAACCGTAAAACTTAATATCGTTAAGCCTGATGCTTTACTCAATTAAGGTTGCGAGAGGATTGATTGTTGGAGTAGGAGAGTTCTCGCATAATCTTCCCGGTAGTTTTATCTTATGCCAGAAACTCCCCTATCAGTTTACCCCAACTGTTCGAGCACACCCTTCTCCACTGAGGGCGGTCTGATATGTCTCCTGGCACACTCTTTGGGCATGCATGTGTCAACATACCCTAGTCGGCGTTCACCTTATATGTTTATCGTTTCAGCGGCGGATTGCCATTCTTCCTCCCAGAGTGGAAACTTCTGTACATCAGAGTCTTGCCAGTGGCTAACAGTCAAGACACCGCATGAACTAGACTCTCTATTACACCCTTCCCATATGCATTGATCTCTACTTGGCCCTGGAAGCTACCATGAGAGGTTGATCTATCTACTATTTATATTTCTCGGACTTCTAGTGTCTTCCACAGGATATGGTAATCTGGTAGGGGTCTAATGGGCGCTACCCATGTCTACTACCTTGGATCCAGCTTACCTGTGGTAGGAATCATGCTTTTAGTGTCTCTGCACTTCCCTCTTAGGGCCCATAGCGTTGGGGATACTTTCCGGCTTGGTAGCTGTAAAACTCTCCTGGCCGCCCCAGCACCACCCGGGACTACCTTCGGGACCCCCCACGGTTAACTCCTGCTAACTCCATCAGTTGTGGTCCATTTTACTCCTAACAACTAGCAGGAGGTGCTCCACCTTCCACCCTATGCCTCCTTATTTATCGTCAGAACAGCTTACGGTCGACCGGATGGCTGTGACGTATACGGTGTTGCAAGCAGATCTCCAAAGATCCTTCTTTCCTAGACTACACACAACTACCCAACCGTTTGCCCATGACATCCGGACCTCAGGACGGGGCCGCAGGGGTATGATAGGAATAATGTCTCAAGTTTACAGCTTCTTCGGAGCAGTGTAGCTCGCCCAATAGCATCTCCCGGAACCCCAGATTCCAGTATTTTGTATGGCTTCGCGTGACAAACATTCCGATCATTTTTCCCGAACCCCCCGTGGGACTTTGTATTGAAAGGTAGGGTAACCCAGGACTTTGGGCAGGGTAACCTGATTCTGAGAGTAGGGTAACCTTGTCCAGCGGACAAGATAACTTTTCCCTGTTACCCTGTCTATTCCATTGCCGGAGATAGACATTTCTGACCTTTGTCTAGTTACGCGGCCTAGCTGAGTAACAGCCCCTTCAGAGGTCCCTAAGTACGCTGACACCGCTTCCCGCTTGTACCCAAGTACCTAAGAACCTGGCCAGCTAATTCTCTTCATCTCAGAGCCCAGGCCATCAGGTCTCCGTAGGTCAAGTACTCACTTGCCTGCCGGTTCCTACCAGTTCGCCTCCTGGCTACCTGTATGGGTGTAGGTTCCGACCGCCATAGCTCCTGTATGCTGGGTCGTTACATCTGTAGCCTTGTTTCAATACAATGTTTGTTTTTAAACATATTTTTGGATAATAACTTATAATTATACTGTACTTATATGCTAGCTTATAGAGAAACTCAGAAGATTACATATATACCAATTATGAGATTGGTACTTCTCATGCAGATGATAGCAAACTCTACTGTATGGTGTCAAGCATCCCTCTCTTAATCCATATCCTGCATCACCAAGATAGTACTTCCCTTAGTGTATTACAAACCACTTTTCCAATGCATCACTCAACACTCTTCCATCATGAGCTGACCCCTTCCATACTACCCACACATAGCACAATTGAATGTCAAAGGTACAAGCGACCATTACATTTTGTGTGATCTGCCTCTTACAGTTCCAAAACGGTCCAAGATTCTCTGCTACTACATGTGCTAGAATATGGGTTCCATCAATGGCTCCTAGTATATCCTTAAAGTAAGGGTAAAATTTCTTGCTTCTCTTGACTTCATATGAGCACTCATTCTGTGGAAGAGTTACAAAACTTGTATGAAGCTTTATAAAAGCATTCAGACCAAGATTGAAGTATCTATTATTTTTATACTTAATTAGTTTGCATATGAAACAATTGAAGAGATAAGAGAATTTTGAACTTACCGGCTGACGGTATTACCACTATGCTGAAACCTTTCTTGCACTTCTCAATTCCAAGCATTCTATTCCATAGTCTAAATGAACATAGCTACTTGTTTATCTATATCCACAAACCTTGTTGAGGCAAGAAGACCTCTCCCTTTCAACCATTGACATAGTTCCAGAAATGCTTCATGAGACACTCTTAATACCTCAACTACTCATCGAATATTAATCAAAGGTGCAAGAAGGTCCATAACGTAAGCTTTTCCCATAAGTGCTGAGATGTGACATGGCTCAACTATGGATTGGCAACTCATAAAATCTGTGACAGTGATTGCAACATTCAACAGAAAGTGGGCATTGAGTTTTAATAAAATATCACTAGCATTGTTATCAGTAATATTCCAATCTGCATCCATGATTTAGGAGAAAGGCGTATTGTTGAATGGGAGGGTATATATTGGAGTAATTGGAAGAGAGGAATTCCTTGTAATTCAAGGTACAAGAATGCAGATATAAAGATATAAGAAGATATTTATTGTGGAGAACAGGATTACAATTGATAATGTCACATAATATTACTTGATATAGGCCTGAATTTATTTATCTGTTTTGTTTGTAAGAAAAATACTATAGTAAAAAACTACAGCAGTATTTTCATAAAAATACTATAGTATTTGTTGTTGCCGAACACTAGGCCAAACTAAAATAAAAATACCATACAAAATACTCTGTAAAAGTGGAAATACTATCGTATTTTCGGTGTGCCGAACAGGGCCTTAGAGAAATAAGAATTACAATTTAGAAATTGCAGCATCCACCCACTTACCACGCAGTACCTGCTTGCACAGAATTTGCAGCAATGTTCCAACCATTGCATCCATCCATTTGGTTTTCACCATTCTTTGTTCCAATGGTCATAGGCTCCGTACTTGTAGATCTAAAGATATAAAAAAAAGTCATAAGGAAAGCTTGTAGTCATAGTTATTCATGATTGAGTGCCCAATAAGTTGTGCTTCTCATCCTCTTCTTGTTTTCTTGTACTAATTACGTGAGATATATTTCTCACACTTTGTGTGTCAACCAGATATGTCATTATGATGTCTATTTTCACAGATTATGCTAACTTAGTGTAACCACACTTTTAGGCTGCAACTTTCAGTTTATCATACAATTTTACCACTTTGAAATGCTAGTGGCAACCAGACAGGCCCTAAGAACCATGCGCTACTGGAGACCCGCTGTCCTTCGCCTGCTCGCTAGGTTATCCATATTTGGTTGGATCACCCTAACAGTCGGCATATTTTCCGAGATCCAGGAGATACCTAAAAGCTATAAAATGCCAGGGGGGACAACGAACACGGGGGGACAACGAACACTGGTCCGGCTCATGGAAATTACTGTGGCTTGAGATGTGGCTTTCCTGTGAGATGTGACTACATTTATATCTTCTTAACTAATAATAATTATAAAATAAACTTTTACAGTATCAAGGGTCCAGAAGAGTAGCTTGAGACCTGTCAAGATGGTTAGTGATTCTTTTCTTTCATATCTATGTCTCCTATATTCAGTCTTGAGAGTTTTGCTTACCACTTGTTCAGTCTAGAATTTCTTCTCCGCTGTTTCCCTCACTTTCATTCTCACTTTCTGCTTCCCCTCCCCTACTACTTTCTTCATTACTTTCTTCTTTGCTTTCCTCCCTGCTCCCTATCTCTCTCCTCCCTCCACCTCCTCCACTTTCATCTCCACTTATTTCTTTGCTACCTATCTCTCCCTCTCCCACTGCTTCCTCCATTACCCCTCCTTCCCACACCCCTCCTTCTCCCATCTCGCTTTCTTCCTCCTGTTCATACCCCTGTCCCTTCCATAGTCTCTGTTGCCTTCCTTCCTCCCCTTCAATGCATTGTTGGCCAGAGGTTGGATCAGGATTGATGATTGTAGAAAGGTTTTCTTGTTCAGTAAGTAAACTCTGAAGTTTTTCTTCTACTTTTTTTTGTTCATCATTGTGCTGACTAGGTGTCTTCCATGTTTGGGGGAGAGTTTGTCACTGTTCTCGCTCGATTGCTTTGACAGTTCTCTTTTCCAGTTCTTTCAACTAGGTATGTTGTCGTAGGATTGCTTTGTCTATTGTCTTCCTCTGTGCTCTTACTTTCCTTTCCTCTTCTATAGCACAATGGCTAAAGAATGAATTAATATCATCAACATCTAACTATGCTCAACCTTCTGCAGGTATGCATTTCCTACTTTTTCCCTTCCTTCCTCTCTCTCTGTGCTCTGCTAACAAAATATCTTCAATTTTCTTTTTACATTCTTCAGCTTGTAGCATACTCTGATATGCAGCATGGACAACATTGTCCATTAGTCGATGGCGCTTCTAATTCTGAGGTGAGTTTGAATAGTATCTCTCCTCTGCTTTGATTAAATGTTCTTGATACCGTAACTGACAAATGGTTTTTAGTGTATGAAATTGCATTATCTCTTCAGTAGTTAAGTTGCTAAGATTGTTGAGCAAGGGGAGTTCTTCGCTGGGTTCTGGTGTATATGGTGGACTATTCAGTTGTGGGATTTTGGTTAAGACAAGATCTCGATTAAAAGGTATGTAACCCATATTTCTAAATGCTGGTAGAATATTATCTGCTGTAAATGACTTTTGACGAGCAAGGCTAATGGTTTCATAAAAATTCTCTTTTCCGATCTCCCATTCGTGTTGTGCCCATCATCTTCAAATCTCTCTCTGATAATAATACCTGTAGGAACTAAATATTGCGACATCTAGAGGCTGCAATCGATGTGTAGTATGAGGTGGAAGGCATAAGGGAATAACTTTTTTGTCAAGACAATAAGTTAGAAACCCTGTATTGACATGGGAACTATGGCCATCAAAGATAAGTAATCAAAACTCCTCTTGTGCTTTACTTGCTGACAAGCTATTAGGTCCAAAATTATGTTTCAGAAAACGTGCTCCCATTTGCTTGTCAGTCCAGCCATTTGGTGATTTACCAAATAGTGTCCATGGTGGAACTCCACAGGTAGGTTTGTGAACCATTCCAATTGAAATTCTTTTACTTTAAAAATAATACATGGTCCTTCTAGTGGGGTACCATCACCGCAAATCCCTTCAATTACTATTGCAAAGTCTCGATTTCCATCTGTAATTTAAATGTTAGTTTTTGTTTTTTCTTTTCATGATTTATTGGTACCTTGGTTTGTGTAAATTAAAGAACCATTTTTGTGTGGGTGACAAATAACCTCAATCATCCTTTCTAAAGCACCTAGACCCATTAAAAATCCAATCTCATCAATGTTGTACATATTTTGAGGCTTTATCGCAAATTGTGTAACAATTTCATAATACTAAATAAATTTGAAAAATTAAGAACATGTTCTCTTTCAAACTTTATCCAGGTAACGTACCATATCAAAGTAATTGCCCAATAACTCTTTATTATTTCTACACAGTCTTCTCTTATAATCCAGCTGTTTACTAAATTTAGACTTCACTTCTGGATGTCATTGGTAAAAGCTATCTTTTACCCAATATTTACCTAGAGTCCCATTTGGAACTCTTTGTTGGTAAATATAAAAAGCATACTCATGCATCTCTTCTACTGTCACAGGAAACCCACACTTTCCCAAGCGCTCACACCGTTCAACCAGAAACCTTTCTTCCTATGGCGTGAGCTTTTGTCACTGCTGATTTTCTTCACCATGGATGCGTCTTTCAAGTTGGCAATGCTGTAGGGTTGAAGGCCTCACTCCAACCATCTCTGCTACTGATTCACTAGTACTAACTATTTTCCGCTTCAAAAGATCGATTCCCATCTACTCACAGATATTGTGCGATAGATTGACTTAAGGAAAAAACTCATTTTGTAGTTCAGACTCGGAAATTGAGGAAGACATTTTGTGAAAATACTTTTCTGATGAGTAATCTATAGTATTGTGCTCACAATCTGGCTATATCCACATACTTGATTTTGCTATTCTTAACTAATCATTTCATCATCTAACTCTAGCATCAGCCACACACCATCTTTTGCACTACATCCGTTAGCCCTTACTACACCCGTGTTCGCTGTCCCCCCGTGTTCGTTGTCCCCCCCGGCATTTTACTATATGAGGACATCCAGACAGCTCACAATAGTGCTACTGCCAATGGAACCGGATCGCTGCTGTCCTTAATCAGCAGTATTTTCTGAGGTGTAGGGGATTTCGGCTCCACCACCACTGCGGAAAATAATAAGCGTAAACCACGATATGACCCCCGAGACTTGCAGAAGTGGTAACCTATACTAATATGGGACGACAGCAGGGTGCAAGTATAGGGCGAGGATAACAGAGAAAGGCACCTGCAGAAATTGTAGAAATCATTGGCGGTGATGTACAGTACAAGCTAGGCTTAGACATGTGGTGTGAGCCAGCTGCTCCGTAGTCGGAGTGATATTTTGCGGAGAATTCTATTCGAGAGGTGGTTTTTTTCATATCCGTTGGAAGTACCCGGTGCCGTACGGCATTTTCTGGTCATCTCCCGAAACGTTGGTCAAGGTTCTGTGGTTAGCAAATGTTTCGTGAAGATGAACTCACTAACAATTTTCTTCCCGCCTTCACCACCACTAATAGGAAAAGTATCATCACTCTCGTTATCTACCCCCCACATACCTCAGAACTATCCATCGCAGTTGCCATTCGCTACCGTATTAATTCTGTGTAATATATATATATATATCTGATTATAGGCTAGACCAAAGGGCAGGCAGCCGCGATCGAGTGTGCGCGGCTAGCTCAGGTGGGCACCTATGATACTCAGCCACTAGTGAGTTTAAATTACTCAGGAGAGCTACCCGTCGTAGGGTTAGGGTTTCTTTCAGCAGACTCCCTAGGGATTTGTTGGAGCTATAAAAAGAGGCCCGCTTGCTATTGTGGGGACCTTTTTACGGATCTAACTTATTGGCGCTGTGGACTGTACCCCGATTTTTGTAGCCATTTCCTTGTGAAGAATCGCAGTAGATTCAGGTGGGAAGTTACAAATCTATTCTCCTAAAATCTGGTATATGTCTCGTTTACAAGGATTACGAAGTCTATCTAAGCTTGTAAGCTAGGTACAGCTAATATCGTGCGCCCGCTATAGGATATCGTCCCTCTAGCCACGGTTAAGAATATTTCATGTGCATAATCGCCGTCAATCGGGCTCTCGGGCCAAATTGCATGGACTTCAACTCCTCCTGCCAGTGGTTTGCAGGCCACGGGGAGGAGTATACATATCTTTAGAAAAGCATGTAGATCATGGCTCTCTCAGCTCTATTGGCGTGACTTTCCCGTGTTCGGTAGAGTAATGGTAAGCTCGACATCAGCAATAACGTATAGAATATTTAGATTGGTCAGGGTGCTGGCAAGGCATCATCCCGAGAAGTAGCCGTAATACCGAAATTCGAAGGTAGTTAAGAGACTAGCTTAAGAAGGGAAAAAGTTCAACTCTAGCTTTCCTTCATGGGGTAGCAAGTGTTTGATGGAATGAGAGAAAAATCGTTTGCAGTCGAGAAACCTTGTCCGTGTTCAACAATTGTCCCCTAACCATTTGGTATCAGACCAGCACATGAAAGTTTTGGTAGGATTCTAGCAGCCGCTACCTCCCCTCCCCTCCACTATGTCACTGAGGCTACTCCATCAGCCATCTCGAGAAATTTTGGCCCAAAAAGGTAAGGAAGCTTGGGGAGGGGGGGTAAAGATACAAGGGAACAGGAGAGAAAACAAAAGATTAACTCCAACCACTCCTGACACTTCAACCCCAAGCACCTTTATACCACCCCGTTAAAAACGTCCGGACCAGATCCCTAGAGTCGCCGCGTGGTCCATGCCAGCATAAATTCTCTAAATTCCATTTCCCTATTTCTTTTTCGATATTTCTTTATCCAACATTTCCCACTCTCTGGGGAACTCCTCGCGCAGAATCTTCCTCGCCCTCTTAGGTGACAATTCCATAAAGATATCACCGCCTAGGCTACCGCGCATGGTATTTTTCACAAAGCTATTAAATTCACGGAAATGACTCCTTAGTCTCTGTAGCAAAAGGACTAATGTCCCACTCTCTTTTGCGTGATCCAGATTATACACCTGGCGTGTTAGAGCGCTATATGCGGCAAGGATGACCGGGTTGGGGAACCTCAATTTCTGTACCCGATGGGATTCGGTGGTTAATAACCTCTGGAGGGTGTTCGAGGAGGGCGACCGTTGGATTTCGAAGAGGCCTATAAGGTCGTAGATATTAACGTGTATTTTTTTGATGACCTAAGGCGGGTTAGTTCACCGTGACATTGCATGTTATGGTGGGGTTCTGGCACTATATCTCACCTCCACCGCCTGGGGTCTCTCCATCGGAGGTTTCCCCACCTTCAGCAGTTCGGCAAGGGTTTCCCATGGCCTGATTTCTCTCTCCTCCACTGAGTGCCTTTCCACCCCAAGGAAGGCATCAAAGCACTCTTCTATTGCAACTTCAAACTCCCGGTGTAGGCTTTCGTACTCCTCCGTCTTTTCATAAGTTCCCCTTCTTTTCCTATCGCCCGTCCGTTCCTTCCACATAACTTTTCTCACCTTAGATAGCTCCCGGAACTCGACTTCGGAGGATCGATAACCATACGAATACCCGGGGCACTGATTCTTGACGAAAAACCTTGCAATGGCTGTATGCCCTTCCAAAACCCTCTCCTTCTCCTGATTGCCCTCACTGTCCGATGCACCACCCTCTTCCGATTGGCTAGCCACTCCTGTCAATTCATCATACTCCTTCCTCACAACAGCAATCCTGCCCTCACCCCACCCCTTCACAGTGCATAGTCTCCGGAACTCCACGGAACTTTCAGCGTCCGGAGAATATCTGTACTCTCCCACCTTCCCCTCACCACCTTGAAACCGCTCAAAGAACTCGGCGAGGCGCAAGGC
Source organism: Tuber magnatum (assembly GCA_003182015.1). NCBI lineage: Eukaryota > Fungi > Ascomycota > Pezizomycetes > Pezizales > Tuberaceae > Tuber > Tuber magnatum. The sequence continues at coordinate 1,189,482 of PYWC01000019.1, read as the reverse complement.
ACGGTGCAACAATTTATGGTGTTTGTCGGTGCTCTTGGCTCCCCACTGCCGGGCTTTAGCTAATCGTTGGAATTCCTCCTCCGGGGGATTTCCCGGCTCGAAAGTGTATCTTTCGAAGTTGTACTTCTTGAAAAAGTTTGAATAAACAGTTGGGGAATTGCACTTGGACAGTAAGGCTCTCTGGAGGAAGTGCAAGGTGGGTGTTCGTGGGGAGATGATGTGAAAGGGGAGTAGCCTAGATGCGAGCATTCTTGAAGTGTATTGATGCGGATTCGGGAGGGGGGATAGGCGAGTTCCTGATACTTGTGCAATAGCACTTAACATCGCCCATTTAGCTGGATAAATTGTATTGGAATGCTCCAGGTGTTGGATGGTTTGTTTCAGAGCTGCGAATTTGTATTCCGGATCCACAAGTGTACAATCTGATTTGCCAGAGCCCGTTTGAGCCGCCGGCATTGCGCATCGCACTCAGTACAGTACAAGTGCAGGTGGAATTCAAGGATCCCCGGTCGCCGTAATAGGCCATGCCGTCCCGTGGGTAAATTTCCTGGTGCGGGGCACGCGGCTGGCGCCTGAAATCGCTTAGCTAACTCTGTGCCACAATGCCCAGAGATATCTCCTTTTGCTGCTGTACTTAGGTTGTGAGCATAAGTCTGTCGAACTTTGTCCGATTAGTCGAAATTACTATGTGCGTAACCGCTTTTTTGTTTTTTTTATGCAGCTGTCGGGCCAATCTACGCTTAATTTTGGTGAAGGAAAAAAGTCTGTCGAACTCTTGCCGAGTTGCCAGAGGGAATACCGTTCTCTGGGTGGCCGAGAAGTAACTGGGCCAACCAGAGGGGTTCGACAGACTTACCCTTGATACCCGGTACGAGTACAGTACAGCACCGCACCAAAGCGCTAAATGCAGAAACCCGAACTTCGCAATCAAGCAGTGCTCCAGCATTTGCACAGTACAGTTCCTACAGCACAGCCAGCGCATCCTTCCAGATACTACTACATTTCAAGCGCAGTACAAGGGGGACCAGAGGGAGGAACACAATATTACATAAATTAGACAGTTTTCTTTCTTTTTCTCTCTCATTCTTTCCCCTTCTGAGGAATAGGCAGCCACCCAATAATCGGGATACCGAGTCGATTATTGGAGTGACGGAGTCCTAGTTCCCGCAAGGACTTTGAGTGCTGGTGAACGAGTCTACTATATCTACTGCATTGCGACTGACCTAATTGGTGAAAATTAAAATAAAATAAAAAAGAGCGTCCCATTCTCGTCGCCACAATAATATTACAAGTATGATACAGTGAGCGATCGCACCGGGTGGCTGCACCCGAACCCTTCTCATGTAAGCTTCAATATATCATATGGATAAATCATTTCACCCCGACCCCCAGTATTAAGCCTATCCCCAAATCCCCCTATTACTACCCTGAGTTTGCACTGCGCAACTGCCTTGCAGGTGGGCGGGACCGCACAACCAGTGAGCCGGGGTGGGGGTGAGGGTGGAGTGACCGTATCTTGTTGCCAGGATATATAGAGTGACGGTTAAGCTTAATCACAATGCTCGACGAACTTCAATGAAGGGAAGACCCACTTGTGGCGTGACTCGGTGGAGCATCTACACGGGTGGGGTGAATAATATCATGGGGAGGAGGTTCTAGGGTCACAATGTATCACTCGAGGCTTAAATTGCATCATGACTGGTGACTCGCCCCACCTCTAGAGACCCGGCACGAGCTGGTTATAGTGCCGAGTGATATTCAGAGTTTTGACATTCATTTGCTCGTGCTCCCGCCAATAACTCAGCTGCACACCCCCCGGAACTGCCGCCGGGTTATTGAAGATCTGATATCCTGTCTGGTCGGCCGTAGGACTACTGCATTACCCCATTTAGCTCAGTATAAAAGGGGAAAGATGTAAGGAATCATCCACCAAGACAAATTCGGAGGAATCGAACGGGCTCTTGGTGAGGAGTTTCAGCGCCACATCAAGGCGGAAATCGGAGCTAAGGTGTGATATTAAGAGAGACTAGAAATAAACGAAAAGAGGAAGGTAAAGATATGATAGTTAAATTAAGGGGCGAAATGTCGAAAGACAGATAAAAAGTAAGAGCCCCAGAAAGCGCTACCTATAAACTAAATGTAAGTGTTAGAGAAACATCCAATCAAAGATTGAGTTGAGAGTGAAACAAAATAATAATAATGAAAATAGGAATAGTAATAGGAATAGTAATAGGAATAAACGGAAACCCCAGCTTGTATCCCCAGTTTATATCCCTAGCTTATATCTCTAGCTTATATCCCCAGTTTATATTCCCAGTCTGCAGTCCCACCTCGCTATAGCGAACTCGGGAAAGTTGGGTACTATAGGGATTAGTCAATAGCAAGATCGGAATGAGGGCGAAGATACCAACCACAACGTTCCCTTTCACCACCCGCTCACCATAGCCAGGCCCAACTACCAACTGTATATCCCCAGCTCACCTCCCCACACTTTTGCGCTTCCCCTTAAAGGAAGATCTAGCATCGTTACCCTTGACCGCTTCCTCCGGAGAAGCCTCCACCAGTTTCTCCTTCCTTGCCTTCTCTGCCTTCCGCTGCTCCAGGATCCTCCACTTTTGTGCCTGCTGCTCAAATCCCGTCCACTCCTCTGAGAGAGCATCTATCTCCAGGTCCTCTTTCTCGACCTCCGGTTCTAGCTCCACAACCTGTCCTCTAGGATCTGGACATGCCCGGCACCTAGAAAGCTCATTGAACGCGTGGTTGGGATGGAGAGGGCAGATTTTGAAACCACACGTTTTGAGGCATCGGGTTCTGCATGTCTTACCGCACTTGTAGCAGTGATGGGTTGGTGCTGGCATGGGTGGTTTCTTAGTATGTCTGACGGAATGAATTGGATTCTTAGTCCTGGTCCCGTGGTAGGCCAGATACCGGTGTTGAGTTTAGGTTTGGTTTGTGTGGTGTGTAGCGAGTAGTAGCGCGTGTGATATGCTATAATCAATGTCAGTATGGTTTCGTTTTGAGGCTATGAGTGGGGGGGATAAAGCTTCCAGGGGGGTCGATCGACGATGGACGCCCATGTAGATATAGTAGATGGCCAGAATAGTGGGCGATCTGGGGCATGACTGGGAAGGCTGAGTAATAGAAGGGGATAGCCGAAGTAGATGAGGTGCGGTTGGGGATGGCTACAGTGACCAGGTAGTGGGGGAATGGCTGTGATTAGTGTCTTAGACATCTTTCCGGGATTTCTATTGGCTAATCCCTATATTAAATAGCTCTTTCTTTAGTTCACTATAGCCAGGTGTGACTGTAAATCTAAGAGATAATAATAATAATAGCAAGTGCTCGGAGAGAATGAGAAATGTACCTACCGTTCCCAGGCGGTGCGTGGATGAAGAGGTGGCAAGAACCTAAGGGTGAGAGAGGAGAGAGGTGAGAAGAGAGAAGAGAGAAGAGAGAAGAGAGAGTAAATAAGTCTCTGGGAGTAGCGAGGAACCTTCCACACCGGAATTTTGGACCCGTCGCCCCAGCAGCGCAGCCAAACACACCGGCTAAACAATCACAACAAAGTGGTATCANAATACAAAGATTGTAGAAATTATAGAAGTAGATAGGAGGGTACTACCAATAGAGGAGGCAGAAACTATAGTTGGAGAAAGTGTACCCATTGTGGAGTAGGGGCAAGTGGATAAAGCGACTAGACAAAAGTCTTAGTAAAATGCTTGGTAAGCGACCCAAATAAGTAACTCGCGACTGTGGACTGTTGACATTCTTCAGAACCACCATGATACCATATGCGGAAGTTTTCCCCTCACCCCGCCCGGGCGGGCTTCAGGATTAGTCAGGCTTCTAGGATGCTCTTTTTGCTCACGCCTAGCTGTAGCGAAGTCCCCTTCGCGTTTTTATGATGTCCCCACGCTTTCTTGAAACCTCTTGTACTTCCTCACCCCAAATTCCTCTTCAAGCAGCGGCTACGAAACTACGCAAAACACCCAAGATAAAAGGATGAGGAGGAAGCTATAAGAAGGGCACAAGATAGGAGAGGAATACCGAAAGATTGGCTATATCTATATATTGGGACTCGAATAATTGAACCTGGAGCTAGGACGTTGGACTTGCCTTTGCTAGTAAGGTGCGGCACTGTTTGCTTTCTTTTTGTCTCAAGCTGGGGCTGGGGGGCCAGTTTTCACGGTGTCTTCAGCCCCCCATCCAAGAGAGGGAATTCTAGACGTCCTAGCGTGAGGTTCACTTATTCGAGTTCTTACGGTATGGGGAGGGATCTAGGTGGGGGCAAGAAAATAATCGGAGGGAGACATATAGGAGCCAAGGAACAATGCTGACTGAACAAGCTTGGATACGAGCTAAGAGGGACTAGAGGGAGCAAATAAATTGAGAGGATGCTTTCAGAGAACTATCTGATAATGCATGGAGAACCTGGGTTGGGTATTCCCCTTCACAAAATTAGTTATCACCGAAGGTCACTCGGAGATAAAAATGCTCATAAATCGCTTCCCTCCAGTTCTCTTGCTATGTATATGGACCGCCAACCAGCCTATCAACCTAGAATACCTATTTCCGATATCCAACCAGTAGTAAAAGACACAAGATGAAAAGAGACTAGTCTGTGCGACGGATAACCACTAGATCCAACGCTCGTATATTGCCGAGTGAGTTGCTGTGTACCACCATCCTCTTCTACCCCGACCGCTGCCCATAGAGGATCAGAATCAAGAGAAGTTACCTAGTGGGAAACCTTCATTAGTGGTGGCTGCCCGAACGCTCTTGAGGTTTGGTACGCAAAGAACTGCATATCTATCGTTATGATACATCCTCGTCTTCGCAAACGAGGGCGGGGCTCAGGAGTGGGTGATCACAGAACTTGGTTTCTCATAATGGCTGGGGCTGGGAAAGCGGTTGCTAAATAGGGGATCCCTATTGATCCTCCCTCGTACTCTGCACTTGTTCTTTATCATGCAGTATATCTATCAAAGCTCCCGTCGCCCCCCCAGTGTCCCGAGAAGACCCTCGCCCAGATGGCAGATTCCAGAGCTATCAGTCATTCGTTTATTTAATTAATTTGGGAATACCGTGAGAGCTGAAATGGGCCAATCTTCCCCTAGCTCGCCATAAACTCCTATGGCAGATCCCATTTCCCCAGGCTTAAGAAGCAGCATCCCAGAACAAACGCCAAAGAGAAGAAACTACGATGTTTAGGAACATAAACACCAGCATGGATTATAGCTCACAACCTATCAGCCACTTCACCGCGCTGGGAACAACGTGGTGCAAGGCTAGAAGCCTACGGATACCTTAAGTGATCACAACCACCATCTCCTCCTCCTCCAAATACACATAGAACGCCACCCCCAGAACTCAAAGCAAAACTTCCTTTTTCCGCACCTTGCGGTCCTACACCTCCAAATGCCAATATCTCATTAAAAACTGGGCACAAGTTACTTTACACCGATCACCCCCCTAGTCGGGCCAGACCAGACCTGTGATACACACCCAGCAAACACACAAACTCACAAAAGTGGGCTAAACCCTCCCCAAAATCATCCCCCCGCAATCATACCAGTGCACGTGCGGCAGCGGAACCCATTCGTGCCCTTGCGCTCAAAGAGATATGGCGCGAGTCTTGCAAGATTCCATCAGCCTTATGGTGCAAGAACGTATAAGTGTCAACCTCGTTGAACGAGGTTTTCGATCTGCAATTTACCAACCAATCCTGGCCCAATTATTGTTGGAAAACCATAGAAATAAGTGTAAACTAAAGATTAAAAGTACAGTTTTTTTGATTTTTAGAAGCAGTTAAGAGAATAGGAATACAGCTTTTAAAAGAGCAAGTTTAGGTGTAAAACTGGAGGTCTTGGCACTGAGATGCAACATCAAAAATGCTGACTAACCATCTTTCTCTCATGATTTTGTATTCTGAAAAGTTAAATGAATACCAAAAGTCATACAAAATTTATATCAAACAACTACAACAAATCCTGCAATATAGTTATGGGCCAACCTAAGAAGTAAGTTCAATAAATCTGTGCAGTTGGCAGAATGGGAGCTCAACCAAAAAATGTATCAAGTCTACCAGGCTTGACTTTAAACTCAATGCTTCTAAACCAGGAGGCTATTACTTCTTCAGAGGTAATTTCTTTAGATAAATTGCTTACAAGATCAAGGAAATTCGATATGGAAGTGACTATTAATTATTATATGATTTAAATACAATATAGAATTGAATAATACAATTGATATCAACTATAAATCAAGTAAAAAAATACCAAGTTGACAAACAATTTGGAGACATAAAAAGTATACTCAAGTACTACAGCTGTTAGGACAAGACAGAGGAATTCAAGTAGACAATACAAAGATTGTAGAAATTATAGAAGTAGATAGGAGGGTACTACCAATAGAGGAGGCAGAAACTATAGTTGGAGAAAGTGTACCCATTGTGGAGTAGGGGCAAGTGGATAAAGCGACTAGACAAAAGTCTTAGTAAAATGCTTGGTAAGCGACCCAAATAAGTAACTCGCGACTGTGGACTGTTGACATTCTTCAGAACCACCATGATACCATGCTCCCCAAACCGGTTAAAAGAACAAAAACCAATCGCCGTGAGATGACAAATATGGAGAAAGGCATGATAATTGCCTTTTTCTGGGTATATCAGCAAATCTCGATAGTGACACGACTGGTTTGACGCCCCTGGTCAACTGTGCGCAATTTCTTAGCCCATGCCTTGGAAAGAGGGGGCAGCATTGATAATTTGCCTTGCTCCGGTCACTCTAGCAAGCTTCGCAAGAGAGATCGTCGCACAATTCTCAGAGAAGCACGCCGACACCGGGATTGGACTCGGCAGGAGTTGCACGATAAATGTGCCCCTCACGTTTCACTACGCACTATCGATAGAGTACTGCATGAGGCCAGGGTACGCAAATGATTGGTAACCAAAAGAGCAAAGCTGACCCCGGAGCATGCAAAACAGCGGTTAGCCTGAGCAATTGCGCGGCAAAATTGGACAATTGACGACTTCAAAGGTGTTACCTGGAGCGATAAGTGCTCAGTTGGGCGTGCGCGCGATGCTAATCAGCGGTGGATCTTCCAGTGCCAAGATGAGAAGTGGCTTCCAGAGTGTGTACACCCGGTAGTAAAAGGAAAGGGTATTACTCTAATGGTATGGGGCTGTTTCTGGGGTCAAAATCAGGGTACCTTTGTGCCACTTATTACCGGTTCTGTGGATCGTTGGATCTATTTATGGCTGTTGGAGACATGTCTACCTCCTGTTATGGAACAAGTTCACGATACCATCAGTGATCCGGTATTTCAGCAGGACAACGCGAAGGCCCATACAGCAATGGTTGTTCAGGAATGGTGCGATACCAACAACATTCCACTTGAGGACCACCCCTCCTGCCACCCAGACCTCAACCCAATTGAGCATGTGTAGCTTAGACTGAAACGGCAGCTTCATAAACAGTACCCAGATATTGTTCACACACCTGGAGGCCCTAAGAAGATTAAGCAAAGGCTTTGCGAGGTTCTTCCAGAGGTGTGGGAGACAATCCCACCTGAGTTCTTTGAGAAGCTGTGGAAGTCTATGCCAGTCCGGGTTTAGGCTGTCATTGATGCAAAAGGATAGTACACTCCCTATTAGTAACTTTTTTTTTTTCACTCTCTGTACTCTGAGTCTTTCATATATTGCAAGTCTTTAATTGACATGTATTGGTACTGTTCCTGAATGATCATCAAGTTGCGACTGTACCATCAGATAGTGAAAAAATGGCGCAATAAGCGAAATCACGTGATCACCAAGACTTTTGTCTAGTCACTTTAGTAAAAGCAGTAAGCAGAATGAAACATATGAGAAAAGTGAGAGGGATGAGGAGAATAGTTTGGCAGAAGTGATTAAGAGTTGGCCAGTATTATTCAAATACTAAACAACTTGATTTAAGTATCAGATCCTTACAAAAGATATATATCTTTCTCATTTTATAATCTCAATAGCAAATTGAAAGAGTCTGTGTAATGTGTTCACACCTGAGGTACTTATCATGCTTCGAGTACGATAGTGACATGTGGCCCACTTGCTGTGCAAGAGGTGAGAGCTGTGTAGACTAAAGAAGACTTCGAAAGGGTATAATAGGAGATCAAGAAGTAACCATTCAACCAAGTAAATTAAAGATACAGTCAGTCAAAGTCTGCTGTTTCCATCATGGAATCAGTGGTGTTTAAATACAAGTTCTTACTCATCTCCAGTATAAGCGGTAATATAAACTATTCAAAGGATCAAGCGATACCTTTGAAACATAACAAGTATCAAATTATACTTTTAAATTAAACTTAAAACATTTAAAGTATCAAGTTATACCTTTGAAACATAACAAGTATCAAACGATACTATCAAATCAAACCTAAAACAATTAAAGTATCAAGTAATACCTTTGAAACATAACAGATATCAAATGATACTGTAAAACAAAACATAAAACATAACCTAGTACCTGTACTAGTTACATTCCCCAAAACAAAACAACTGCTTAACCAAAAACAAAACTAATAATTCTGAAAACCAAAATTCTCAAAGAAATCCTCCTCGCCATAACCTTCCTCCTCAAGGAAATCATCACCCAACATGTAATCAGAAGACAAACAAGAAGCGTAAACTGCAACTTCAACAAAAAACCCACTATCATACCAGAGCATATCACAGTAGTCTCGCACTCCAATATTGTCCTCACAGGTTACTCACACCATCCTATATTCTTCGCAGTAAGAACAGTAAATGTTAGAGAAATATTCAGATAATGGGATAGTACCGCAGTTCACAAAGAGTCCCACAAGCTCATAGTGCTGCCCCACACTAAGTTCCAAACAGTTTGACATCGTTATAGTTTTGGATGGAGAGGTGTTTGGTTCTAGAAGTAGTAGTCAAGTGCTGTGTTGTCTATTGCTTCGTCCTGCTCACTGGTCGATTCGTGTTTACAATCAAGGCAACCAGCCCAGAAGCCTTCCTTTGCTGGTCCTTTATCGATTTCTTCTCCTAACCGGTGGGTATCAGGTATCTCTGGTGACTAGTACCTTGTGGCCGGCCTAGCAACTCCTATCAAGATCTGTTGAATATTTGGTGGCGTTCCTTCCTTGTTGTGTTCCCACCATTCCTTTACCAGCTCCATGCTATGCTCGAGGCCTTCCAGAGGTTCCTAGCTATCTTCACTTCGTGGATATCCTTTCCACTTCACTAGGAATTCATTATCGTTGTATCGTTTTCTGTGGTCCAAGATTTCCTCAACTTCCTGCTCTTGGTTCTCTTGTATTAGGATTGGGGTAGGGCGAGTATGGGCTTGTCCAGGGAATCTTTGGTCGTTGTCTAAGTGGTAGCGTTTGTAACATGTTCGGGCCAGGCCCTAGTCACGTAGCGGTACAATAGGAGCAGATGGCTTCTTGATCAACAAGAAGCGAGCCCTGCTAACTAAAGGAGGTTTTGAATGGGATGTACTAGGAGATCAAAGAAGTAACTGTTCAACCAAGTATATTAAGAATACTGTCTGTCGAAGTCTGCTTTTTCCATTGCTGGAATCAGCGTTCTTTAAATACAGCATATCTCTTATCTCCAGTATGAGCGATATTCCAAAATGTTGTATGTGTTAACTGATAGTACAAGAAACAATACAAGTATCAAATGATACTGTGAAACCAAACATAAAACAATGTGTGTATCAACCGATAGCACATGAAACAATACAAGTATCAAACGATACTGTGAAACCAAACATAAAGCATTGTGTGTATCAACCGATAGCACATGAAACAATACAAGTATCAAACGATACTGTGAAACCAAACATAAAACAACCTACTACCCGTACCGGTTACACTCCCAAAATCAAATAACAATTTCAACAAATAAAGTAACCTGATGAAATCCTAATAGTCCGTAAACCCGCTATTCTCCTGAAAGTCCCCATAGGACCCGTCCTCATCGTCATTGCTATCTTGCAACAATCTCATGTTGTCCTGCAACACCCATTCCGCCCCCTCCAACCATCTCTTCAAGCACTCCTGGTGGGATACTTCGCGCACAAAGCAACCTGACTCTTTGTAGTGCGGTAGGTCGATATAGTTTCGGACTGTCCAGTCTTGCCAGTCCTCTGTTTCGATATCGATCCGCCAGCAATCGTTGCAGTAGTCAACGTAAAACATTTTCCAGTATACCTCCAGTGAAATGGTTCCACTGTGCAGTAGTTCCTCCACAATAATGTGTCGTCCCTTGATGCTTATTTCTGCATAGGTTGACATTTCTCGGTTAGGGCAAGGTTTGTTGGAGGGTAAAGGTTTGTAAGAGGGTAAAGATTTTCTGCAGTTTTGGAGGTCTGGTAGTCTGGTTTTTTCTCTTCGGAGGAGTTTGAGGGATAGCGGGTGGTATTTACGTCTTGGTGTTGGCCTCGCTTAGGTATTGGCCTCGCTTAGGTGTTCAGGGGAAGGTGGGGGGTACTTAATCTTGGTTTCTTCCATCTCCATGCACATCTCACATTTTTCTGTACTCAAGTAACATCCGCTTCCAAAGCAGAATATGTCAGCCACTATTTCGCCCCACATCCTTCCCGTTGACTTGGTTGTTATATCTAGGCATTTGTTGCAAATATGTACGAATAATCAGTATGTAAGGTATCATCTAGGGATAATTTCACGGTTCACCAACAGTCCTATTAGCTGATGGTGCATTCTCTACGGTACTTGCTTATAGTTTGACATCGTAAGGCTGTTGGATGGTGTGTTTCTTTTTCTTGTTATTCCCAGTACTCAGCCTTGGCCAGCTGAGCTAGGTATGCTGCTTCATCATCCATAACCTGATTTTCATCTTTGCTGCTTTCGAAATCGCTCTCAAAATGAGCCGACCAAAATCCATCTTGTATCTTTTCATCTGTATCTGGGCTGAGGTGTTGTATTTCCGGCAGGGTTGGGCTCCATGCCACAGTTACATGGTTTATTGTAGGGGGTAGCTCGTCTTCTGGTTTATTGTTCTCCCACCATTGGTTTACTAGTTCTATCGCATTTTCTAATCCTTTGAGGGGTTCCCAGCTGTTTTCAGTTTCCGGATATCCTGTCCATTTGACCAGAAACTGGTCGCGGTCATAGCGCTTCCTGTGGTCTCGTATAACCTCCACTTCCTATTCTGGTTTTTCATTTACCGTGATTGGAGGAAGCTTTGCGTGGCTTCTTCCAGGGAAGGTGGTATTGTCGTTAGGGAGGTATTGTTTCATGGTAGATGCATGGAATGTCGCTTGCTGGTTTCTGTACATTCTGCCATCTATTTCTACCGTATAATTTTGCATGTGGTCATCATATTCAATTATCTTGAACGGTCCCCGCTAGCGCAGTTGCAGTTTCTTGCTTCGCCCCAATTCCGTTGCGAAAAGCCTTCCATAAAACAATAACAGGTTATCTTTCCCTATCGGTGTATCGTGTCTGTGCCATTTTACTGCCATTCTTGTGCTCCTAAATCGCGCTAATTTGTTAGCGTTAAATGCTGTATTCCGGATTACTTGGTGTCTGTTCAGCAATTCGTCGGCGGCCAGTACTGCTGAGTTCTTGAAATTCGCTAGGGGGAGTAGCGAGTAGTTTCTTCCAAAAATAGCTTTATATGGTGACATACCAAGGGTTTCTGACCATAATGTATTTAGGTATGCTGCTGTTTCCGGTATAGCATCAAACCAATTGTTTTGTCTTGCATTGACTAGGTTTTGAAGAGCTGTCTTTAATTCTCGAATTTTCCTTTCGACTTGTCCATTCGTTTCATGATGGCCTAGTGCGGCCTTGATATGCTCAATGCCTAGCGATTGACATTGCTGTCTCCACACATGTGACTCAAATCGTGGGTTAGCATCGCTTACTAGAGATGTTGGGTAGCCATGGGGTGTAAATATTTTGTTGCGTAGAAGTTCCCAGGTGGCTATTGCCGTTACTTGCTTAGTTGTGGGTATGAGCCACGTGAATCCCGAAAACCTACCCATCACAACTAGGATTGTGTCATATCCCTATAAATTGTGGAAGGGTCCCGCAAAATCAATAGCTATTGATTCGAAGATTTCCAACGGCAGGGTAATTGTCTCAGCCTTTTCTTCCGGTAATTTCATAGGCTCATTATTTATCTGGCATGTGTAGCACTGGGCCACATACGCTCTGAAATTCTTTCGCATTTCAGGCCAAAATAAGTATTTGGGGGCGGACAGTAAGTTTCGTTCAACACTGTGGTGGCCTTTGTTGTGGGTTTCGCTAATGACATACTCCCTTAACGTCGTATTTCCATATGCGGGGCCTTTTGAGATATACAGGCAGTCTTCCCCATATATGGTTCTTTCGTACAGCATTCCATTTGCAACCTTGTAGGAGGACAAATCTCCTGTGGAATCCATATTCTTATTGACTTTTTTCCAAATTGGTTCTCTCCGGTATGCTGCAACCATATGTGCTCAGAACGTTCCGATCATTTCATTGACTGTTTGTAAGATGTCGCATTTGTCTTCTATCTCGCTTCCTCTGGTTACCACAGGTAGGTCTTCCTCCTCACTGTTTTCCAAGACATCGTAAAGTCCTCGTCGATATTCACCCATTGTTGAGAGTACAACCGAAACCATTGTTTCATTTGTTAGACTTTCTAGTTGTTCTGCTTGCCTAATAGGTGGTGGGCTATCAGGTCCTGGCATCCGCAATCCCGCTATTGTCTCATAGGTAATGTCCTCTATTGGTTCCTCTCGTTCAACCAGTGGCGGACTATCTGGTTGTGGTATTTGGAAAGCCGGGGCTTCCTGGTTTAGCAGTGCCGGGATTGCATAAGACCTGGGCGTTGGCTGGGCAAGGGTGGACAGCCCTTCCCCAGCACTATCTGGTCTCCTGTCGATTATTTGTTGCCATTCCCAGTCATTGATTTTGGGGGACTCCGGAGGGCTCGGGTCGATGTCTGTACTTGGGGGGCTTGGTCCTTCACTAAGGGGTTGAGGGGTTGGCTTCCTCTTTCGTCTAGGGTGGTTGTTTGTGAATTTGATCTCAGTCTGATGATATGGACAATGATCCACATAACAGTGCGAGTAGTGTAGCGTGCTGTATTGGAGTTCTTCGGGTGGCGTTTTTCGCACAGTACACTGGTCGCCCCAATCATTTCCTGCAGTCCTTGACCCAGGGCTGTCAGAGGGTACAGGAGCCTTGTTAGGGTACTCAGTGTCTGAGTAAGGAGGGGAGGTAGGGGAGATATCCCCTTCAGGTTCCATCGTGTTTGATTCTTGCTCGTAGTCTGTGTTATCCAAGATGTCTTTTGCTTCCTTTGTATGATCATGGACATAGAGTGGATTCAAGTCTGATCCTCCCTCATATATCCGGGAAAGGGCATCAGCTAAATAGTTTGTACTTCCTGGTCCGTAGACTATCTTCGCGTCGTATTTTCCCAAGGCACTTAGCCAGCTAACTTGCTTTCTGCGCGGGTTCTTTGCCATTCGTAGGTGTGTTAAGAGTTGGTGGTCTGTAACTATTGTAAAGGTATTTCCCATTAGTACATTGTGGAACCGACTAAGCGCTTTCACTATCGCTAAGGCCTCTTTATCGGTGGTTCCATAATTCATCTGTGCATTGGTGAACTTCCTGCTGTGTAACGTGGCTGGTCAAGCCATCTCATATGTGGCTCCCTGTCCCACCCATGCTCCAATTCCTAAATCTGAGGCGTACATAATTAGCCAAATTGGTTTCTTGCTTCGTATGTCTATTGGTCGCATGACTTTGTCATCGATGATTCGCTTGTTTAGTATCTCGAATGTGGTCTGATGGGTGGTCGTCCATACGAATTCCGTATTTCCTGTCAGATCTGTTAGCGGTACCGTCCAGGTAGCATGGTGTGGGAGGAACTGAGCTACATAGTTCACTATTCCTAGAAAGCATTGCAATTCCTTCTTATTACATGGTATTTCCCAGCCCGCAATGCTTGATATTTTCTGGGGAGAGGCATGGATCCCCTCGATATCCACTATGTGTCCTAGTACTTCCAGCTTATCTGCAAATAGTACTGGTTTCTTCTTGCATGCGTAGAATTTTGCCTTTCTGAGTTGATCACACACCTGGTGTATGTGTTTCTCGTATTCTCCCGATGTCTCTGAGAATATGAGAATATCATCAATGTATACCGATACAAAATGATGTAGAAATTTGCTTAGGAGGTCTTCCATTATCCGCATAAAGGTTGCAGGTGCATTCATGTCTCCTTGTAGCATTACCTTGCTGACTAATCCTCCAAAGGGTGTTTTAAATTAATTGAGCTTAATGCTGTCTTTGTCCACTCGTGTTTGGAAGTATGCCTCACTTAGATCAATCTTACTCCTGAATTTCGCTTGTCCTATTCGGTTCAGGATCTGCTGTTGGTTCGGAATCAATGGACTATCCATGATCGTGTTGTCGTTTCGGATTTTCAGGTCTACCAGGGGGCGGATCCTTCCATCTGGCTTGGGTTGTACAAACATAGGTACCGCTCCGGGAACTTCCTGTCGTACAATAACTCGAGCCTGTAATTTCTCGTTTACCCAGTTCATGAGTTTCTCCTTGTAGGCTCCTCGGATTGAGTATGATAGTTGGTTTCGCAGGTCAGTTGGATCTTTTAGCCGAATGTGGTGGCTAATCTTACACACAGGGGGCAGCATTTCAGAGACCTTGTCCAGGAATACATCCTTGTATTCTTCCAACAATGTTGTTGCGGTGGTGTCTGACACAGCGGCTCGGAATTCCCTGCTTGTTGGTTTGCATAGCACACGCAGTTTGTCACCGGGAAATTCCACTTATGTATCCCCACACCTGATAAGAGCATTATGTCTTTTCAGGAATGGCATTCCTATGAGGGCATCGTATTTTGCAAGATTTCCTACCAACATCTCCTGATTTGTCTATTTCTTTTTTCTGATTCCTACCGTCAGACCATACTTGTTATGGCTTGACAAGCGGGAGCCTTTCATAGCCATATTGACTGTTGTCGGTTGAGGTAGAGGCTTCGTAGGGATGCCATGGGTAGAGATAAAGGTGGCGCTAACTATGTCACAGCCAATTGTTCCTGTGTCGAATAGTACCTTTGCTGGGTGGCCTTCTATGTGAATCGTTCCTTCAAGAGTGTCATGGGGCCTGATTGCTAGTGTTGGTTGTGTTCGGAGGCTTTCCATTTCTACCCAGTTAATTTCCACTTCATCATATTCGGTTGCTTCCATGTGGTTCGTACTTGTTTCTCGCTTGGTTGATTTTCCTTTTTTCTTTTTGGCATAGCAGTCCTTTGTATAGTGCCCCTTGTTCCCACATTCGAAACATGTGCCTTCATTGCATCGTTTCTGCTTCTTATCTTTCTTGTCTTTCGAATCTTTGCACTATGGTTTATCCTTTTTGGCACTGTCCCGCGATGATGATCCTTTGCTGTTCTTCTGCTGCAGTACGTGGGTTCAGTAGACTCCTGTTTCATACAGGATAGCGTCCTTTCATTCGGCCCGTTTGACTATCTTGTCAAAGGAGTCTCCTTCTTCTTCCATGGGTTCTACCTCCTGGCGCAGTCTGGGGTGCATTGCTTGATACAGTCTTCGGCACAATGTGTACTGAGATACCGTCCCGGTAGGCAATCGTCCATAATACATTAAGAGATCCGTCGCAATCAAGGTTATTCTTTCTGTTTTGCTATTTTGTACTTGCTAGATATCCTTGAACGTTTTGTATAGTTCTTCCGTGTTTTGCGAGGATTGGAATCCCTCTCTCAGGTATTTTATCAGGGTTGTTCCTCAGATTTTTTCCCCACTCTCATAGTGGTTCATTGCTTGGTGGTATGCTTCCTCTGCTTTTCCGGTACAGAAGGTTCCAAAGTATGCTCTGCTTCCTTCTTTGGTTTTTTCCACTCCGTGCAGGGCCAGGTATTGAGAAGTGGTTATTACCCATCGGTCAAATGCTTCAGGTTTTAAATCATCCTTCTCGCCCAAGAACGAGGGTGGTACTGGAAGTTTGATTGTAGGTCCTGTTCACGCGGCCCCTGGGCCGGGTGGCCCAGCGGATTCACTATCAGACATATTTTGTTGCAGCTCTTCGTTACTGGAGCTGTCATCTGACGAGCTTTGTGCACAGTTGCTGGGGAATTCGTCTGTTCGCTGCTTTACTACCGAGTGATCTGATGCTTCTTCGTCATTGTCCTTCTTCTTAGGTGTCCCGACGGGTATGCTGTCTTCCTTCGGTGGTTGTGCCGATGCCTTTCCTTTACTGGGGCTAGGGGGAAATAGCCCAGGAAGGCTGGTTGCTGCCTTTACTAATTCGTCAGTCGATTGCTAAAGGTCTGCTTGACCAAGTCTTGCCCTAGTTGTCTTTCTGCCGCGTCAATTGAGAAGTTGCTCTTTGGCCCTTTCAGTTTCTTTGGTTGCCTTTTCTCAATAAGGCCTTGTCGTGGGACCTGCTTCCCACTTCGAGTCTCCAGTGACTCAATTGTGTCGTATTGGCAGAGCCGAACCTTCCTTGGTTCTGCCACTCCCCACTACTAGCTTCATTGTTGGACGCTTCGTAGGTTGATCAGACCAGGTCCCAGCAGGTTTCTAACCACTTGCTGAGGTTAAAAAAATGTAACGTGTTCGGGCCAGGCCCTAGTCACATAGCGGTACGATAGGAGCAGATGGCTTCTTGATCAACAAGACACAAGCCCTGCTAACTAAAAGAGGCTTTGAACGGGATGTAATAGGAGATCAAAGAAGTAACCATTCAACCAAGTATATTAAGAATACTGTCTGTCGAAGTCTGCTGTTTCCACTGCGGGAATCAGTGGTCTTTAAATACATCATATTGCTTATCTCCAGTATGATCGATATTCCAAAACGTTGTGTGTATCAACCGATAGCACATGAAACAATACAAGTATCAAACGATACTGTGAAACCAAACATAAAACAACCTAGTATCCGTACAGGCTACAGCGTTTTACTGAGGTAGAGTGGAAGACACCAGTGTCCTTCCGATAGGTTCATCCATCCATCTTGACTGTGTAGTTCTTGGTAAACTTATCAAATTCTGGTACTTTGAATAGTTCTTACCAGCGAGATTGTAGTTTCTTGCTCCTCCCAGAAGTCGATGCAAACAGTGTGCCATATACCAGGACAAATTCTCCAACTGCTACAGGTTTGTGAGATCTTCTGCATCGTGCTACTGTAGTTGCGCTTCAGTGTCTCGCTTGCTTTACTGTCTGGAAAGCTAAGTTCCGATCGGTCTGGTGCCAGTTGAGGTAGTCATCCGAGACCGGAACTGCTGAATTCTTGAAGAGGGTTACCTGAAGTAGGAGGTAGTTGTGCCCATACATTGCCTTGTATGGTGACATGTTGAAGGTTTCAGAGAAGCCAGCATTCAGGTATACTGTAAGAGTTGTAAGGAGGTGTTTCCAGTTCGTCTGAGGTCTGTTGACCATGTTCCTCATGCTGGTCTTGAGGTCGTGGATCCTTCACTCAACCTGTTCCTTTATTCCATAGTGCCCTGGCACCGCTTTAATGTGTTCAATTCCAAAGGATTTGCATGTCTGCCTTCACCAGTTAGACTCGAAACGAGGGTCAGCATCAGTGATTATTGATAGGGTGTAGCCATGAGGGGTAAAGATGTCTCGTTCTAGGAGTTTCATTGTTCCTTCTGCCGTGACTGTGGTATTGGTAGGTATAAGCCACACATAGCTGTTTAATTGATCCACTGCTACCAGGACAAGGTCAAACCCATTTGACTTATTGAAAGATCCTGCAAAATCAATGGCGATCGATTTGAACATCTCAGAAGCTGGGTCAAGTGTTTGGGTCCTTCCTTCTAGTCTGTGGGTTGGTTTCTTATTTGTTTGGCAGGTGTCATATTGTTTCACATAATCACGAAAGTCCTTCCTCATCTCAGGCCAGTAGATGTATTTAGTCGCATATTGGAGGTTTCGTTCTGCACTATGGTGTCCTTTGCCATGTATCTCATACATGACATATTCTCGTAGAGTCTTCTTATTGAACACCTATCCTTTGGGGATAAAGAAGTAGTGTTCACCATAACGGGTCCTCATGTATAGCATTCCATCTGCTATGTAGGATCCTTCTAGGTCTTCTTGTCTAGTGTGCCTCATAACTTGTGAGTAGATTGGTTCATGTCAGTATCCCGCTACCATCTGTTGTTGGAAAATGCTCTGCATTTCGCAAGATGTATTGATAACGTCCTGTTCATCTTCAATCTGTTGCGCTCTGGTCATGGTCTGTCCTGTATGTTCTTCTTCTTCTAGAACATCATAGAGGGTATGGCAGTATGCATCTATTGGGGAGGGTACAACTGAGACAATTGGTTCATTGCTGCAGATGCTGCGTGATCCTCCATACAGGGGGTCTGTAGCAGTTAGTCCCAGTAGGCTCAACGGAGAGGTCGCCCTGTGGGTTTCTATTGCTGGGATCACAAGGTGTCATTGTGGCTGAGAGTTTAGCAGAGTTAATGGAGGTTGTCTCAGTTCATCTGATAGTGCTGCTACTGATTGGGACATGGGTTCATCCCATTCAGAGCCATATTCAGTGGTACCCATGGAGGGGAGTCCATCTTCCTCTATCTTGGGTTGGGGGCAAGTGTGCAGTTCCCAGTACTGCATGGAGTAAGCTGAGGAGGTAGGAAGGGTTTTGTGGGCCAGCAAGGCTAGCACTATAGATGGATCTTCGTAGGAGGTCGAGTCAGAGATATCATCATCCTCAAGGGTGTGATCAAGGATGAGTGATGGAGTCAGGTCATCAGAGTCTTCGAAGATGTGGGAGAGTGCATCTGCTAAATAGTTTGTTCATCCTGGGCTGTACACCACCTTTGCATCATATTTGCTTAGCTCATTTATCCAGCGAATCCTTCTTCGGCCAGGGATCTGGTCAGTCTTCAGGTTTACCAGGAGTTGGTGGTCTGTGATAATAGTAAATTTGGAACCCATAAGCAAGTGGTTGAAAGCTTGGAGCACAAGGATCACTGCTAGTACCTCCTTGTCTGTAGTACCATAGTTGGTCTGTGAGTTTGTAAACTTCTGACTATGGAGTGCCACTGGGCAGGCTG
Source organism: Tuber magnatum (assembly GCA_003182015.1). Taxonomy (NCBI): domain Eukaryota; kingdom Fungi; phylum Ascomycota; class Pezizomycetes; order Pezizales; family Tuberaceae; genus Tuber; species Tuber magnatum. The sequence continues at coordinate 1,170,408 of PYWC01000019.1, read as the reverse complement.
TTTCATGTGTTGGCCCCTGGCCAACCCATGCTCCGACCCCAATATCTGAGGCATCGGTTATTAGCCATATGAGATCTTCTGAGTAATAATTTATCAGTCTGATCACCTGCACTGGTTTGATCAGTTCTTTGATACCGGCTAATGCTTTATCGTATATGTTGGTCCCGACAAACTCTGCTTTGCCTGTCAGATCCGTAAGGGGTGCTATAACAGTAGCATGGTGTGGTAGGAATTACACGATATAGTTTACCAGACCCAGGAATCGCTGTAGTTGCTTCTGGTTTCTTGGTGTGACCCATTCCCCAATCGAAGCTAGTTTCCCAGGGGAGGCGTGAATCCCTTCATCATCTATAACATGTCCTAGTACTTCTAGTGATTTTACAAATAGGGTTGACTTCTTTCTGCTGGTGTGAAACCTTGCCTGCTACAATCGTTCACATACTCTCCTGATATGCTGTATGTGCTCTGTTTCTGTGTCCGAATAAATAAGGATATAGTCAATATACACCCACACAAAGTGGTGTAGAAAGTCACTGAGTAGATCCTCTATTATACACATGAAGGTAGATGGTACATTCATGTCACATTGCAATGGGACCTTGCTCGCAAATCCACCAAAACGGGTTTTGAAGGTATTGAACTTCTCATTTTCTGGCTCAACCTGGGTTTGGAAGTAGGCATCACTAAGATCTATCTTGCTTCGGAATCTTGCCCTTCCCACAATGTTCAGGATCTGTGTCTGATTTGGGATTGACGAGCTACCCATGACTGTATTGTTATTTCGTAGTTTCAAATCCACCAGTGGTCTGATCGTTCCATCAGATTTGGGCTGAACAAACATGGGTGCTGCTCCTGGGGATTTGGTCCAGTAGATAACTCTAGTTCTTAATTTCTCATTTATCCAGTTGCAGAGCTTTCCTTTGTATGCTTCAGGTATAGTGTACGTCAGTTGGTTTCGGAGGTCCATTGTATCCTTTAGGCGAATGTAGTGGTTCACCTTTCTAAGGGGCAGCAAGGTCTCCAGAATCTTTTCTGGGAATACATCCGCAAACTCAGTTAGGATTTCCTCCTGTTCACTTTCACAAATTCCCACTCTGAACTCCGCACTGGTTGGTTTGCATAGTACTGGGACTTTTTTCTCAGGGAGTTCAATCGGTGCTTCACTGCATTGGATAACAGCTCTGTGCTGGGTCAGAAAAGGCATCCCTAGTAGTGCATTATATTTCGCCAAATTCCCAAGTATCATTCTTTGGTTCAATAGTCTAGCCGAACCAAGCTGGATAGTTACTTCACAAGTCTTATAACTTCTTGATCGCGATCCCTTCATGGCCATGTTCACCGTGACTGGTGTTTTCATCAGGTGAGTCAAGATGCCCTGGGTTTTGATGAAGGTATTGCTAATGATGTCTGTGCCTACTGCTTCTGTGTCAAACAATATCCTGGCACGTGTGCCATTAATCAAGATAGTTCCCTCCAAAGCTTGGTGGGGGTGAAAGGTAGGGGCTGGAAGGGTTCAGTAGCACTCAATCTCAGTCTCCACATCTGCTGAGTTGACCTCCACCTCTTCGAACTCCTGTATCTCAACCTGGTTTGCTGATATTTCTGTCTTGATCTGTCGTTTGGTGGAGCAGTCTCGTACCATGTGTCCTTTCTTTCCACATTCAAAGCATTCTCCATTCTCCTTTCATTTCTGTTTGGTATTTCTGGGGATCTTCTTCTGGATTGGTTTCATCTTCCTCTCCTGTTGCTAAGGCTTTTCTTGTAGTCTTCCCTCTCGCTTTGCTGTACTTTGCTTTCCATAAGTGCCGGTTTCATGCAGGATCACAACCTGTCATTCTGCATTTACAATGATATCGTCTATATCATTGTCTTGCCATTCTATTAGTTCTACTACTTGTCTAAGCCGAGTATCTATGGTGTCATAGAATCTTTGCTTCAGTGCATAGTTGTTAACTGTGAGCTCAGGCATTTGTCCTCGGTACATTAGGAGCTCTGTAGCTATCTTTGTGATCCTTTCTGTTCTGCCATTCCGTACTTGCTGAATGCTGTTGAAGCCTCGGTACAGTTCTTCTCGGTTGCAGCTTCACTGGAATCGTTTCTGCAGATATTCTAGAACAGTCTGTCTACTGATGTAGTCTCCATCGTCGTATTCGTCCATGCATTGGTGGTATGCTTCCAAGGCAGCTCCTTCACAGAAAGCTCCCACATAGAGTCCTGTTTCCTTCTCAGATGTCTTGATTCCCTGTATGAGCAGGTACTGGTATATGGAGGTTCCCTATCACTTGAATGCTGCAGGTTTAAGGTCGTCTCCCTTTCTGCTGAACTTCTCGGGTAGTGGTAACTTTATCTTAGGTTTCTTTCCTGGCTGGTCATCAGCGCTACTAGTTGGGGGTACTGGTGGAGGTGGTGGGCCTTCTGAGCTAGACATATCAGATTAGCTTTCCTCGCCTTCGCTGTCCTCTTTGCGGGAGGGGTTCTTTGGTCATAGTGAGGGCTCTTCTAATGTCTTGACTTGTTCTTCTTTAGGTTGTTCTAAGTTTCGTGAAGCCTGGTCTTTTGCAAGCTGCCTGGCAGCTTCGTCAGTGCTGGTCTCTGCTATGTCCTTTGGCTCCTTGCATTGTTTTAGGCATTCTAGCCCTTCCTGTAGGACTTGCTTCCCACTCCCCATTCTAAGGGATTCAATAGTGTATGCTGACGAAGCCGACCACCATGGGTTCTGCTGCTTCCAGCTATTAGTGTTTCTTGGTGGACGTCTATAGGTTGATCAGGTCTGGTCCCAGTACAATATTTCTAACCACTTGCTGAGGTTAAAAAAATGTAACATATTCACACCTGGGGTGCTTATCATGCTTTGAGTACGATAGTAACAGGTAGCCTGCTTGCTATGCAAGAGGCAAGAGCTATGTAGACTAAAGGAGGCTTCGAAAGGGTGTAATAGGAGATTAAGAAATAACCGTTCAACTAAGTATATTAAAGATACTGTCAGTCGAAGTCTGCTGTTTCCATCATGGAATCAGTGGTATTTAAATACAAGTTCTCCCTCATCTCCAGTATAAGCGATAATATAAACTATTCAAAGTATCAAGCGATACCTTTGAAACATAACAAGTATCAAATTATACTGTAAAACAAAATATAAAATATTCACAGTTTCAAGTGATACTGTAACATGTTCGGGCTAGGCCCTAGTCACATGGCGGTACGATAGGAGCAGATGGCTTCTTGAGCAACAAGAAGCGAGCGCTGCATGCTAAATGAGGCTTCGAACAGGGTGTAATAGGAGATCAAAGAAGTAACCATTCAACCAAGTATATTAAGAATACTGTCTGTCTAAGTCTGCTGTTTTTATTTTTGTAATCAGCAGTCTTTAAATACAGCATATCGCTTATCTCCAGTATGAGTGATATTGTAAAACAATGTGTGTATCAACTGATAGCACACAAAACAATACAAGTATCAAACGATACTGTGAAACCAAACATAAAACAATGTGTGTATCAACTGATAGCACACAAAACAATACAAGTATCAAACGATACTGTGAAACCAAACATAAAACAATGTGTGTATCAACCGATAGCTCACGAAACAATACCAGTATCAAATGATACTGTGAAACCAAACATAAAACAATGTGTGTATCAACCGATCGCACACGAAACAATACAAGTATCAAACGATACTGTGAAACCAAACATAAAACAACCTAGTACCCGTACCGGTTACAGATACCTTTGAAACATAACAGGTATCAAACAATGCTGTAAAACAAAACATAAAACATTCAAAGTATCAAGCGATACCTTTGAAACATAACAAGTATCAAACGATACTATCAAATTAAACATAAAACATTCAAAGTATCAAGCGATACCTTTGAAACATAACAAGTATCAAATGATACTGTAAAACAAAACATAAAATATTCAAAGTATCAAGTGATACCTTTGAAACATAACAGGTATCAAACGATACTATAAAACAAAACATAAAACATAACCTAGTATCTGTACCAGTTACAGCCTGCAACTAGTAAACCATTCAGGAATTGCTAATATGAGAAGATTGTTGAACTCAAAAAAATGGAAACCAAAGGGCCAGGATTTTGAACATTACCCACAAGTGCTAGAATTTCTGCAATTTCAATAATATAGATTAAAGAAACCATTCTAAAAGAAAACTGGACTAGAAGTGTCTTCCTTGAGTACTACAACTGGGATCCTGGGAGAACATATTAGAAACTATGTAATTAGAAATGGGAAGAGTTAGATCAAGAGTCATGAACTCTACAATCAGTACAGGAAAAGTTGTTTATATTGGATTGTTTGTTTGAAAATAAAGGGACAAGATTAGCACTCTGGAGATATATTTCTTGTACTGGTCAGCAGATTACTGAACAGAGTCTAGTATCTGCAATTTCTATATATTAGTAGTCTGGTATTCTTCTCCTTGAGGACTAATTAAATTTGAAGAATCTACTGCAACTATATTCATCGGAGAGGAGTACCCACCTGGCTGAACTTGCTAAGCAGAGAACTGAAATTCAGAAGATTCTTACCAGTTGAACAGCTTTCAAATAGCTGAAGAAAATGGGATACAAATATCAAGATATATGAAAAGATGTTTATAAAGATAGACATGAAAGAGTAGATATTATTGAATACTGATAAAACTACTTTTTACTAACTTTGATATTATTAGAAGATTGAATAGTTTGATGGGAACTTGTTAATAGTAATACTGAAAAGAAACTATATATTGTCTACCCAATAAATTTACCTTCTAAGGTACAGCCTATTGTTTTAATTGTCTATAAATAATCTATCATTAATGCCAATAATAGGCCATCAAAAGTTTGGATTAAAGAAGATAAACTTTTATTGAAAAGGAAAACCTGTAGCAAAGAAATTATTAAGCAGTTTTTTCTGGTTGGTAAGCATTGTTCTTATTTGATAATGCTACAAGTTATTTAGCATATTCTAAAAAAGCTTTGAGAGTTTAGCTATAAATCTGCATCATGGGCAAGAACAAGCTCATCTGTGACCAGGTATCAATTTCTAAACAGGAAAATCTCAAGAGATAGTGACTCTAGATAGTACTTCTAAGAGACTTTAATCTGTACTGCAAGAGAAAGGGTTATAAAGACCAAGATTATAACTACAATACAGTACAGCTAAAGGTAAACAAAACAAGTAATGCCTCAAGGGAGGAACCTATTATGCAAGGGCAATCATTGCCAATAAGCCCGATTTTAAAGCCAAAAAAAGTTGGCTAAAGGAAAAGGCAGAATTGAAAAATCATTTTGCTTACTTCTTCTCAAATTATTATTGTGTACTTAACTTCATCAAGTACTATTAGGGAGTAGTCAAGTTCTATGCAAGACAAAGATATAGGTATCACATAAAGGCCTTAAGACAGATAGTACCTGAATCTTTAAATTCAGTCAAGTCTACAATAATCTGAAAGTTTTGGACACAGACAGAAAAAATAATTAGAGTCTACTGAAAGGGTATTGCTTATGGTAGTTTTGAGTTTAAAGAAAAGGTTACTAAGATATATCAAAGTCATCACAGAGTATCCAATTAACAAACTATTACACTAGGTTAATATAGTTATCTATAATGTATCGTAGTTTCTAGTTATATTATAATATAGGTGTTGATATATGAAAACTAGATAACATCTTTAACCTAGTTTTGAATTATAATACTTTGAAGTTCATATAGCAACCACAATAATTTTGAGAAATTTACAAAACTAATTACTTGTAAAAACTTTTGAATAATAATATAACCAAGACCTTCAAGAATTTTCACCAAATGGAAAAGACTTTAAAACTAGTTTCTGTAAATATCTATAATTAAATTAAGAGATAAAAACAGAAACATTATCTTTTTTTTGGTTCTGATTGTGTCACTATTAGAGTTATAAATAATTTAAGTAGAACAATCTAATAATTAATTTGAGTTTATAATTATAGAACTATACCTTTTTTCTTTTATTCTTAGAGCCAGGTAGATATCCTTGACCTTTCCTTTTTGTTATAGAATTCCTATCTTGTAAATTACTTGTACTTGCCTGTCTACCAAGTTTGTATTCAATATTAGAATTATTATTTTCATCTACCAGTTTAGTCTTGCATGCACTCTGTGCACATAGGTTTTTCTTTTCTCTAACCATCAGGATTAGTTCTTTTTGAGGCTCAGAATACAGCCAACTATTATAATACTCTAATAAAGTATAACAGGAGTATATGTGCTAGATATCGTATTTCTTTTCTAGATTCAGACTACTATCTGAAATCGTAGATAAAAAAATCTAGTAAAAAGAATCAGAATTACAATCCCTCTTACAAAGGTCAAATATAATCTGTAATTGATTAGAAAGTCTTTTAGTTTCAACAATACCTGATGATAAGATACTGAAATGAAAAAATTGAAATCCTTCGATCCCTTTAAGTAATTTTAAGTAATTTGCCAGTGCCTTCTCTCAATCATGAAATACAGTACCAGGAGGATTATCAAATAGTTGAATTGTTTTAATCTTCTGATTCTTATCAGCAGAGTCAATCAATACTACATACATGGATTCCATTGGCCTTTTGCTTAATAGTTCCAAATCTACAAGCAATACTATTTCTTGTATGACCCTTAATCTGAAATCCTAAAGTAATAGAATCAATCTTCTGTGTTACCACAAACCAATAATAATAATACTACAATATTGTTTTGTTTTTATTTAGCTCTCTACAATTGTTTGTCCATCAGTGAATATCTGGCTTTTGATTCTCAATTGAGGCTAAGAAGAGATAAAGTAGAGATATAACCTGATTAGCTCTTTTACCTTGCTGAGCTTCAGTATGCATAGTATGATAATATCGCTGACAGCTATCATCTACAATGCCATGTATATAGAGCTTAAATAGGGACCAATACTACTACTCAGAAGACTGTTGTAATATTCTAGAAATTTCAACTACTTGCTAAAAGTCAAACAAATAACAACTAATTGGACTATTGGCCTCTCTTGGCTGCTGAATATCATGTTTATAAGCCATTCAACATGCACAATATTCCTTTTGGTGAAGTTCTAACTTCTTTAAAGTTACTCTAAAAATGCAACCAATATCAATACTTTCATTTAAACTTAATTTATTGTTTGTTTCTCCCTCCTCTTCTAAATTGAAATCATGTTGAGATTGATTTCTTAGAATAATACACTCATTACAAACATTCTTAAATAGCTTGCAAATCTTTATAAACTTGAAGAACTAATAACCTTTCTAGTACTTATAAAAGTACTAAAAAGATACATAGTTCTTTTAGTTAGTACTTAAAGATTAACCAATATACCTTTAATAGATAACCCAATAAGAGAGATGAGAGGAAAGAAATATAATCTGCTCTAATTCTATACACTTAGCAGTTCTACCATCCTTGAGTCTTTGCTTAAAAGTTCTTGTCACAATTGATTCATCCTCCTTCCTCCTAATAGTATTCAAGAAGTTATCAATATCAAGTTTTACTAACTCTGAAAGTTTGTTATTTGGTCCTCAATCATGATTTCCATGGCTTTTAAGCAGAGGTATTCTGATATCTCTAACATGCTATAAGATAATATCAACTATTTTTCTATTCATCTGCCACAAACTACAAAAGATACTCTTATATACATTACCTATGAAGAGCAAACTATACTTAATCTTTATTCATTTCTTATTTTTTAACTACTAGAGTTAGCTTTATTATTTCTAATCCTCTCTTAATAAGATTGTAAATGTACTTCAAATTGTAAAGAGAGAAGATATATAATAAGAAGCTTTTTCTGCTTGCATTTTAACTTATTGTAATAATCAAGCTATCTTTTCTACTCTTCAATTTTAGCCTTACCAGTATAGCTCTCAGTACAAGGACAAGACTTTATAAATTGCACAATTCTTGTCCTAGTAGTTGTCAATTCACAACCACTTTTAAAATTATTAGTTAATTACTATATTCTTAATTACTAAAACAATCACAAGAAATACTAGCAGAGAATATATCTTGAACACTATCTCCAGAGTCTAACCAATATTCAGAACTATTTTCTTCTAATATTTCAGATAATCTGTATTCAGTATTATCTTCAGAATTGGGAAACTGTATTTGTATATCAGTAAGACTAGAATTTGATCCTTTAGTATTCATAATATGAATATAAGAAAACGTAGAGAGAAGAGGAAAAATGCTTCTGAAAATGGAGCTATAAGGACTATTTAACATTTCTAATTCCCCTAACAGTAATAGTATTACCAGTATTCTAATTATTTTATCCTACTATGACAATTTACTTTATAAACTATCACTTATACTAATCTGCTAATAACAAATATTGCATCTGATAATATTTACAATGGTTTAAAGTACTAGTTGCACTATAGACAATTTTGCAAAATGTCTTATAACAATCAATTCTACATATAAAAAACGTCTAATCAATATTATATTTCACATACTTTGAAAAACTAGCTGTTTGTCTATGTATTAAAAAAAAAACAGATAATTAGATATTTTGAATTAAAAAGCTTATAAAGACTCCAATTTAGCTGATAAATATTTTTTAAGCTCTTCAGATGATGCTCTTTATATTCAAGAAGTATGATATGCCTGAAAGGAAATTGGTTGCATTTGATAATTTGCCCAGTTTTCACATATCAGCACCAATATGATATTTTTATTACATCATAATTTCTCACTTATATATAGGCTTGGCACTTCATTTGCACAGCCACTGTTGCATCCGTCTAAGCCACATGGTTGACACTCTTCCCTTCTTACACCATACTCCTAGGGCACCTATGCCAATCATCCATGAGCAGGATATCATACTGATGCCGAAATCTACGCGCCCAAGACAGGGAAGGGTAGGGCAGGGCAGGGAGGGAGGTTCGGCTCCCGGCCTAAGATCGACCACAGGATGGAGACAGGGGAAGCTTTAATGTATAGTTTGGCGGTAATCTTAGGGCTGGTGCTTTCGCAGAGGACTGGATGTATTACCGGTATACCTAGCAGCATTCTTAAAGCCCTTGTTGGAGAGCCACTTCCTCGCCTTACCGGGGATGTTTTATTGCATTTACAGTGCCTGCATATGGTTAGGAACTGTGCTTCTGCATTAATTTGTGTTTACTCAGCATGCCCGTGATAAGGGGGGCTGTATAGTGCATGTGCAAAAATTAATGCGGCAGGCGACGGTGCGTTGTGTAGTGTGAGCTGTCTTGGCTTACTTGTACTCTACCCGGGTAGGCATATACTCGAGTACAGTACAGTACAGTATTCCGGGCGAGGATAATAACCCGGATAGGCCCAAAACGCTGGTAAGCCTGAGATATCAACGGAACAAGAGAATCTATCAAAAGCTTAAGGCCATAGATCGGTTTGCAGTGTCATAATCACTCAGGAATTTGTTTCCCAAAATTCAATGGCTCCTCGGGAGGCGATTGATATCGTTGCCAAAATCCCGGTTGTTTTGCGGCGGCATAGTCCTCATGTGTCCGGGGTTTTAGCTCCCAGAAACAGGTGGGCGAGGATACCAAGTTGGGCTCTTTAGTAGAGTACGGTTACCTACCACTCTTACTTCCCGTAAGTTACCGCATGTCATCCTACGTAAGTAGCGCAGGATGCACAGGAACTGATCGCTCGCTCAATAAACCACAGCCCGCCCCGCCCCCAGCATAACCAGAGAAAAAAAGAAGAAAAGAAAAGAAAAGGCCATCTACACACCGATATATGGAGAAGCCCTTCCCACTTTCCATATTCCGGACGCTGAGCATGCACACAAAAAAGTAGTCACAAATTCTCACTCGATGAGCGACACCGGACCTACCGAACTATAACGGGAAGCTTACAACGCTCCAGCGGCTGTTTTCTTTTTCTCACTCCCTATTGCCCTCAGTCCGAATTCTATATTTTTACTCTTTGTTTTTTTAGCCCGCCGCAAGGCGTGAGCCAGGGACATCACCATGTAGATCTCGCGTATGCGCTCTACTCGAGTACCAGTAGATATTCGAGCTACCACTGGGTTCGATTAGCGGGAGGGAGTGAGGGAAGGAAGGGTTCGGCGGTCCGGTAATGGCCCTGAATTGGTAAAGCCTCCCCCCACCATACTGTAGTTTTTTTATCATTGTGATCCTTTTAAGATTCTTCCGATGGATATCGGTGCAAGACTCGGGAGCCGGTGGGGCGGCTGGTTTGTTCTTTCGCATACGGTATCATGTAGCGGTGGTGGCCCGCACGGCGGTCATTCGGCATCCCGTGAACGGTGGGAGATGTACGATATAGTAAGTTACCCGAAACACCGTTAAGGCGGATAGCGGGGAAGAGGATGGAAATGGAGGAACGTTGCTCAAGGAAGAAAGAGGGCGCTGCCCACTGTGCTTCTAATGACCAGTCCCGTATTCGTACTCGTGCTGTACCGCACAAGGGTCAGGTTAAAAAAGTGGAATCATACGAGTAAGGAGGGGGGGGTTATTGATGTTGACTCTGGTCAAGACTGGTGGTACAGTACTATACGCTGCAACCAGCTCGTATGGAAAGACAAGCCATCCACTGCCCAACAAGAACCTCAAGAGTGTTTTTTCTTTTTCTTTTTGATGGATACCGTAGACTGAATTAGAGGCCAGGCAACCGGTCCATCAATTACATTTGATCAACCTTGTCTAAGACAAGATGAAATAGGTTTGCCCCTGGGCCATTTCTCTCGGATGTACAGTACTCGAGTATCGCTGTTATCATCCCGGTGCTCGAGCACTGAGATTTTGGCGATGCACTTCCCTGACCCTTGTCTGTTTGTCTCTGGGTGTATCGCGTCATATGTGAGATTTCGACCAAGCAGATTTAGTAATCCCCCCGGGCCCACCCCGTATTACGAGGCGCATCACGCCGTGACACCATCATCTTTCAGCGTGACATCCTAAAAGAGCCTTCCATTCAGGTATTCCTGAAACACAACCGCATCCCTATATAATCCCTGCCTTCCCTCCCTCGTATTCGTTCCCGCGTATTCGCTCTCGCGTTCGTACTTTCATATATTCCCATCACCCCGCTTGCTTTTATAGTACCCTCTCTTTCGCGTTCCCATCTCTTTCAGCCTTTGGCAAGAAACGATTACGAAGGCTTTTTTTCTCTTCCCCGTTCCATCTCGGTTTTTTTCGCGGTGACAACACGGTCGGTACGGAATGCCCCCAAGAAGAACACACACAAAGTCACGAGCGGGATGCGCCAAATGCAAGAAACGGAGGATAAAGGTGTGCTTAAAGTCCCAAGGTTCTTTCCGTTCTCTACTCCTACCGGTACTTGCCTTGCTTGCCACCGCCAGGTGGTGGGGGACAGGGTGTCCGGATTTAAGCTTAAAGTGCTTCCCGGGTTTGGGATTCTAGGGGAATGCGGACTGACGCTGACATTTGGTTTGGCGATTCCTTTTGGGTCTTTATTTAGTGCGATGAGGTGCACCCCTCTTGCGGGAATTGTGTCAAGCATGCGATTGCGTGCGATTTCTCAAGTGCCGTCGGCATATCGCCTGTGGGCGTCGTTTCGGCTACCCCTTCCTCCTCTTCCGAGTTGCCAGTTTCGAGTCCTGCGACGTCGGATGCTAGCCCTCCGCCCGGGAACGGACAGCACCAAGTCATCACACCGCATCAGCAAGGATTCTTCCCGCAGAGCGCCGTTGCTACTGTTTCGCCCGCTATCAATATGACTGATATGGAGCTTCTACACCACTGGACTCTATCAGTTCCATCTTCATTTGCCGGAAAGGACGACGTCGAGTTCATCTGGAGGGACGTCATCCCTCGCTTGGCCTTCCGGGAATCACAGGGCTGCTTGGTCCATGCTATACTCGCCACTTCGGCATTGCACCTCGCATTCACCGAGCCAGACAAACGGGCTCAGAGGTTGCGCATTGCCGCAGACCACTACGGCGAAGCGGTGCGGGGCGTGAAGGATGGAATTGGCGTTCCAACCGCTATCAGAAAGGACACTTGCGAAGGCCTCTTCGTCTCCTCAGCATTGATTGTAGTGTACGCAATTGCGAACCCAATGCTGACGGAGAAGGTCAGCCCGCCAACAGAAATCCCGGCGTGGACAATGCCGGCCTGGCTACCGCTCATCCGTGGGGTGCACTCGATACTGAAGGCGGTATGGACGTGGATAGAGACGGGATGCCTATCCCCGCTACTCAGCGGACACAACTACGTCGGCGATTCGGCCGGCGAGGACGAGGCCATGAACGCGTTATTCCGGATATGCACCGACAAGCGGGAACAGGACGCGGACGAGATCAAGGACTCGGCCGTCTCCCAGGCTTACTTTGGCGCGATTCACGAGCTTCAGAAGAACTTTGCCAATGAGATTGCCCTGCGCAGGAGGATGGTGTCCCTGATATTCATATGGCCGATATCTGTTTCTGATGCCTTTTTTGCTCTGCTCCAAGAACGCAAGCCGCGAGCGTTGATTATATTCGCGCATTACTGCGTTCTGCTGAACAAGTTGGAGGGCTTCTGGTGGATCGAGGGACGGGCGAATTATGAGTTGGGAAGGATTGAGAGGACTCTGCCCGAACCATGGAAGAAGTGGTTGGAGTGGCCGGTGAAGATGATACGGGGGGGCGGTTAATTTCCGAGTCGATTTCTTTCTTTTCCTTACGCTCCTCTTTTTTCCTTACGTGATTGAGCCGGCGTATGTTTCCCTTTCTTAAGTGGCATGTTCTTATTCTCCCCTTCCCCTCCTCTTTCTCTCGCTTTTTCTATTTTACTTTTTTCTCATCGGCGGTCGCAGAACGACGCCCAAGAGGTCGATGCTAATACAATGTAAACCGTGGTATCATACTCAAAAGGAAGGGGATACACAGCATGCCAAAAAAAACCTAACCCATAACCCGTGTCACGAATTATCTTGAGCATATGTACTCGTACAGTACTGTACCCGAAAATCACTTGCAGAAAGCAAGCCACCGGTCTGAATTCGTAGCCACCCCCCCACCCCAAGTTGAAGTTGTGGGAAATGTGATATCGCCCTCACCATTTTTGCAAAAAAATTCCCCAACTACCCTCCCCCCCCATTGGCCAGTTCTTACCATCTCTAACCCATAATAGGTTACTCAAGGACATGCTTCGGGAAATTCGCACCAGTTCGTTTTGTCCTTTTCCTTTTCCTTCTCTTCACCCCACCCGGCAATTACCATCCGCCGATCAACCAGGCACCCGCGTGATCCAACGAAAGGCAACTAACCGGTATCGTAGAACCTTGCGATTACCGGGACTGCCACAATTTTTTGTTTTTTTTTCCACCGTCGCGAATTCCGTCATAGAAAAGAATCGTACGAGGGTTGCATTAGACTCTGCAGGTATTATTCGTCCGGAAATAGCTTGTTCTATTATTTTGCTTTTCCTTCCTTCAACCGTACTACCGGTAGTGCTCAAGTACTCGAGTACAGTACGAGTACAAGTACAGGCCGTTTTTTAAAGTCTCCGGCATGTAGGTGACGGTCAAAGTTATACCAATAGTCCACTTACACATTGGTCACATAGGCTCTTCATGCCTGTGGGGCTGTTATAGTTATGCTAGCTATCGAGGCCCCACACTTTTGCCAAGGAAACACTTACCACACAGGCCTGATACCTTACACCGAGCCATTCCGGAGACTTTAAAAAACGGCTAGTACTCGAGTACTGTACATTACAAGTACTTGTCGAGAGGATAGTGTGGTGGCGTGCAAGATAGATACAGTCCTTTCCGGCGTTGCGAGATTCTCGAGTCGCGAGAGTGGCTGCAGAAAAACGGAAGTTAGTGTGATCGCTAGTTTATACTTAACCTAAGACAGAACTAGTGACTTCAAAATGATCTGCTGAAGTATGAATAATGATGGCGTAGGATGCAAGTACCATAGTTGTAGATATAATAGGTCCGAATGCCGTATATTTAATAAAACTATTTCAAACTCCATGCTATATCTTCGATAAAGCAACTTTTATCAAAATGCCTGTTCTCTCAAAGCCTTTACGCCTTCCTGAAATCTTTAGTCTTGATCAAAAAAAGCATATGGTGATGACATGTATTGAAAGAGAGCTCCATGAGGGACTTACACCAAACTGGAAAATGATTGCTTAGGCTTGCTGTATTGCATATTCTACCTTATGTCATGCAATAAAAGGTCGCAGAGGTAGGAAGGAGGGGATAGAAAAAAAGTGTAAGTTATTGGTAGGCGAAGAGAAGGCAATTCTAGACTGATGCAGTTTGTTAAGCTCATGGCTGCAGCCTGCTCGATATGTGGTAGTGGAAGATATGGCTCGTAGCCTGCTACAATTGCGTGAGCCAGAAGGAACTATTGGAAACCATTGGGTTTACAATTTTATTAAACGCCATGATCAGCTAGCAAGTGCATTTAGTAAACAAATTGAAAACTGTCATGCCTTGCAAGCAAATAATCTAATAGTACTTAATATGTACTTTGATCGTGTAAGTAGCTTTTATCTTATTTAAACTATTATGAAAATTAATATTAATACTGCATATTTAGTTAACAGAACTTATCATCTTTCACAATGTACAGCCAGAAAACTTGTACAATTTTGATGAAATTGGATTCCTGATGGGTGCTACACATTCAGAAAAAGTTGTTGTTGATGTACAAGAATTACGACTTAATGGAGCACTAAGATCATTTGGTATGTACATAATTAAATATTATTATTTGCACACAGACTTTTTCTTACATAAAAATAGATGGCAATCGAGAAATGGCAACAGTAATTGAGTGAATATATGCTGATGGAGGCAATATAAGTCCCATGATTATCTACAAAGCGGAAGGATTTCGTGTTGGTTGGTTTGATCCATCACTACCTTTTCCAAAAGGTGTACTTTGTGGCCATTCACCTAATGGATGGACAGATAACGAGATGGGATTGGGCTACCTAATGCATCACTTTGGTCCAAATAGTCCATCAGCCAAGAAAGCGGGTAGTCGATATCGAATGATCATATTCGATGGTCATGAATCATACGTATCTTATGGATTCTTACAGTATTGCATTGATAATCGCATTATTGCATTCTGTCTACCTCCGCATAGCACGAACCTTCTTCAACCTTTAGATGTTGGTATTTTTGGACCCTATAAGAACTATTATGCTCAAATACTCGAAAAGGAATTTCATTATGGAAGATATGGTATATCGAAAGCCAACTTTGGGGAGTTTCTATCACAGGCACGAGAAAAGGCATTTACAGTACAAAATGTCAAATCCGCCTTTGCAACAACCGGTATTTATCTGCTCGATCGATATACAGCTCTCCGAAAGGTTCCTGCCTATGATCCTGTCAAGCATACGGATCCTAAGATTATGTATGATAATCCACCAGACTCGAACCCGGGAAAGCTTTCCCAGACCCAAGCCTCATCCTATGCCCTATTCCAATCCGAACCCATGCCAGCATATAACAGTCAACATATGAAACATCAACCATCCGGCAGATACTCCCTCCTCCACAGACGAAACCAGAGATCGAGTCCACCTCCATTACGCGCACCTTCCCCAGGAATCCCAGTGACTCCAAAAACTCCGAAATCATTGAAACGGTTAACTGACAAACTGTCTCAGTTAGCAGGCAATCCTTCCCTAAGCCCTTCCAAGATCCGAATCCATCAATTGAAGCTTACCAAGTTAATCCATTCTGTAACCGGTATGGGTTACTATTGTTTTATGTTTGGTTTTATGTTTGGTTTCACATTATCGTTTGATACTTGTAGTGTTTCGTGTGCTATCGGTTGATACACACATTGTTTTATGTTTGGTTTCACAGTATCGTTTGATACTTGTAGTGTTTCGTGTGCTATCGGTTGATACACACATTGTTTTATGTTTGGTTTCACAGTATCGTTTGATACTTGTATTGTTTCGTGTGCTATCGGTTGATACACACATTGTTTTATGTTTGGTTTCACAGTATCGTTTGATACTTGTATTGTTTCGTGTGCTATCGGTTGATACACACATTGTTTTATGTTTGGTTTCACAGTATCGTTTGATACTTGTATTGTTTCGTGTGCTATCGGTTGATACACACATTGTTTTATGTTTGGTTTCACAGTATCGTTTGATACTTGTATTGTTTCGTGTGCTATCGGTTGATACACACATTGTTTTATGTTTGGTTTCACAGTATCGTTTGATACTTGTATTGTTTCGTGTGCTATCGGTTGATACACACATTGTTTTATGTTTGGTTTCACAGTATCGTTTGATACTTGTATTGTTTCGTGTGCTATCGGTTGATACACACATTGTTTTATGTTTGGTTTCACAGTATCGTTTGATACTTGTATTGTTTCGTGTGCTATCGGTTGATACACACATTGTTTTATGTTTGGTTTCACAGTATCGTTTGATACTTGTATTGTTTCGTGTGCTATCGGTTGATACACACATTGTTTTATGTTTGGTTTCACAGTATCGTTTGATACTTGTATTGTTTCGTGTGCTATCGGTTGATACACACATTGTTTTATGTTTGGTTTCACAGTATCGTTTGATACTTGTATTGTTTCGTGTGCTATCGGTTGATACACACATTGTTTTATGTTTGGTTTCACAGTATCGTTTGATACTTGTATTGTTTCGTGTGCTATCGGTTGATACACACATTGTTTTATGTTTGGTTTCACAGTATCGTTTGATACTTGTATTGTTTCGTGTGCTATCGGTTGATACACACATTGTTTTATGTTTGGTTTCACAGTATCGTTTGATACTTGTATTGTTTCGTGTGCTATCGGTTGATACACACATTGTTTTATGTTTGGTTTCACAGTATCGTTTGATACTTGTATTGTTTCGTGTGCTATCGGTTGATACACACATTGTTTTATGTTTGGTTTCACAGTATCGTTTGATACTTGTATTGTTTCGTGTGCTATCGGTTGATACACACATTGTTTTATGTTTGGTTTCACAGTATCGTTTGATACTTGTATTGTTTCGTGTGCTATCGGTTGATACACACATTGTTTTATGTTTGGTTTCACAGTATCGTTTGATACTTGTATTGTTTCGTGTGCTATCGGTTGATACACACATTGTTTTATGTTTGGTTTCACAGTATCGTTTGATACTTGTATTGTTTCGTGTGCTATCGGTTGATACACACATTGTTTTATGTTTGGTTTCACAGTATCGTTTGATACTTGTATTGTTTCGTGTGCTATCGGTTGATACACACATTGTTTTATGTTTGGTTTCACAGTATCGTTTGATACTTGTATTGTTTCGTGTGCTATCGGTTGATACACACATTGTTTTATGTTTGGTTTCACAGTATCGTTTGATACTTGTATTGTTTCGTGTGCTATCGGTTGATACACACATTGTTTTATGTTTGGTTTCACAGTATCGTTTGATACTTGTATTGTTTCGTGTGCTATCGGTTGATACACACATTGTTTTATGTTTGGTTTCACAGTATCGTTTGATACTTGTATTGTTTCGTGTGCTATCGGTTGATACACACATTGTTTTATGTTTGGTTTCACAGTATCGTTTGATACTTGTATTGTTTCGTGTGCTATCGGTTGATACACACATTGTTTTATGTTTGGTTTCACAGTATCGTTTGATACTTGTATTGTTTCGTGTGCTATCGGTTGATACACACATTGTTTTATGTTTGGTTTCACAGTATCGTTTGATACTTGTATTGTTTCGTGTGCTATCGGTTGATACACACATTGTTTTATGTTTGGTTTCACAGTATCGTTTGATACTTGTATTGTTTCGTGTGCTATCGGTTGATACACACATTGTTTTATGTTTGGTTTCACAGTATCGTTTGATACTTGTATTGTTTCGTGTGCTATCGGTTGATACACACATTGTTTTATGTTTGGTTTCACAGTATCGTTTGATACTTGTATTGTTTCGTGTGCTATCGGTTGATACACACATTGTTTTATGTTTGGTTTCACAGTATCGTTTGATACTTGTATTGTTTCGTGTGCTATCGGTTGATACACACATTGTTTTATGTTTGGTTTCACAGTATCGTTTGATACTTGTATTGTTTCGTGTGCTATCGGTTGATACACACATTGTTTTATGTTTGGTTTCACAGTATCGTTTGATACTTGTATTGTTTCGTGTGCTATCGGTTGATACACACATTGTTTTATGTTTGGTTTCACAGTATCGTTTGATACTTGTATTGTTTCGTGTGCTATCGGTTGATACACACATTGTTTTATGTTTGGTTTCACAGTATCGTTTGATACTTGTATTGTTTCGTGTGCTATCGGTTGATACACACATTGTTTTATGTTTGGTTTCACAGTATCGTTTGATACTTGTATTGTTTCGTGTGCTATCGGTTGATACACACATTGTTTTATGTTTGGTTTCACAGTATCGTTTGATACTTGTATTGTTTCGTGTGCTATCGGTTGATACACACATTGTTTTATGTTTGGTTTCACAGTATCGTTTGATACTTGTATTGTTTCGTGTGCTATCGGTTGATACACACATTGTTTTATGTTTGGTTTCACAGTATCGTTTGATACTTGTATTGTTTCGTGTGCTATCGGTTGATACACACATTGTTTTATGTTTGGTTTCACAGTATCGTTTGATACTTGTATTGTTTCGTGTGCTATCGGTTGATACACACATTGTTTTATGTTTGGTTTCACAGTATCGTTTGATACTTGTATTGTTTCGTGTGCTATCGGTTGATACACACATTGTTTTATGTTTGGTTTCACAGTATCGTTTGATACTTGTATTGTTTCGTGTGCTATCGGTTGATACACACATTGTTTTATGTTTGGTTTCACAGTATCGTTTGATACTTGTATTGTTTCGTGTGCTATCGGTTGATACACACATTGTTTTATGTTTGGTTTCACAGTATCGTTTGATACTTGTATTGTTTCGTGTGCTATCGGTTGATACACACAATGTTTTGCAATATTGCTCATACTGGAGATAAGCGATATGCTGTATTTAAAGACTGCTGATTCCCGCAATGGAAACAGCAGACTTCGACTGACAGTATTCTTTAATATACTTGGTTGAACGGTTACCTCTTTGATCTCCTATTACACCCCGTTCGAAGTCTCCTTTAGCTAGCAGCGCTCGCTTCATGTTGATCACGAAGCCATCTGCTCCTATCGTACCGCTACGTGGCTAGGGCCTGGCCCGAACACGTTACACATTCTGCCCAATTTGCCCATACAAAAATCCATCTCAC
Source organism: Tuber magnatum (assembly GCA_003182015.1). Taxonomy (NCBI): domain Eukaryota; kingdom Fungi; phylum Ascomycota; class Pezizomycetes; order Pezizales; family Tuberaceae; genus Tuber; species Tuber magnatum. Next base: position 1,151,134 of record PYWC01000019.1, on the reverse strand, counting down.
CCAGGAAGCAAGACTTCAGCAAAAAGAAGAAGATCGAAAAAGAAAAGCGAGAGATCGACCTTACGCAAGAAAGAAGATTCCGACACAGGGACAAGCCTTTGCAACAGCAGAGGATCTACAACGTTGGCGGAGAGATATTGTTAGTACCGAATATAAAAAGTTATAACAAAAGCGAGTTGTACAAATTAAGAGAAGGGTAAACTTACTTGACCAAGTCGCGGTACTGGAACGAAAGATAGCGGAAAAGAAAGAGAACCCACGGTCCCGAGTTCGACAAAGTCTGGATATGTTATGTCAAAAGCAAGAGTAGTTGGAGGGAAAGGTTATTCCAGTCTCTGCAAAAATCAGCCTATTGGATGACAAGTTAGCTGGGTTCATCTAAGAAGGATTAGAAGCAACTGACGATAGTGATTTGGATGGAGGCTGTGAGGGTGCCGATGAGAACTCCGAGAGTGATGACAGTATTGGGCCTGATGTTGGATATGATGATGTGGATCTGGATCGGGGGATAGGAAAACTGGATTAAAAATTAGTTGCTTAATATTTTTCAAATTGTTTTTGAATTCTTACCTTTTTTTTTCTCTTTTGTTTTTTTTTTTCTTTTTCTTAATTACCTTCATTTTTACTCAGAGAAAAAAGATTTAATGTGTTGTTGTCCTCAATGTGTTGTCGTCGCCGGTCAGTAGTGTGAGGAGAAGAAAAGGTGATGTGGGGAGTAGAATGTGGGGGAGTGCACAGCTAGTACCATAATGGCTGCCAAGACAGCAAGTGACAGCGCCACTCTCGCAACTCGAGAATCTCGCAACGCCGGAAATCACTGTAGCCATTGGCGTCCGATGTCTCTCCACCCTAGTGCTGCCATGTAAGGTAAGCTGCGATAAGATGTTTATACTCGTAGATTATGATACCGTATCATGTGCGCTGCGCTGTGGGTACGATCTGAGAAAAGCACAGCACTACCGATACCGTTGTTGTAGCTCTTAGCTAACTTACTTTGCCTCTGGCTTGTGCACGATACCCCAGCCTGTTCTCGCTCTCCTGACTGTCTGCCTTTTTGCTATCATACCAGCGAACCGGCGGGCAGCGGGGATAGGTCTGGTGCCGGACACTTGAAATCAGCCAAAAACCAGCAATAATTTTCGAAAATCCCCAACCATGACTACATCTAGTTATGTGTTTTATGGTTTTCAATCAGAGCAGTAATCGTGGAGATTGTAAAATTTCCGGTTACCCACGCTTGGTCACTTTCGAGGCTAGTTCAACCAAGCCCTACTGTTCAGTATACATTATGTAAGCAAAATGAATTGCACATGAGGGTTGATTTCAAGTGCCCGGACATACAGTACAAGTACTCGTACTCCGCGGCAGAAGTTTTCGAAGCGGGGCTGCAGGGGAGGAGGGGGAGGGATACTGGTAGTGAAAGAAAGAAAGAAAGTCATTTGGGTAGCTAGATTAATGACAAAATAATTGGCGCCCGCAGGCGGAGGCTTTCCCCCCTCCTCCTTTCCGAGCACGCCGGCATCGTGTGTCTCCCGGTGTAATCGGGTGGGTGGGGAAGAGGTGCTCGACGTAGAGTGAAGGGAAGTGAAGGGTTACCATACCGGTACTCGTAGTCGAAGAGGTGAAGGGGCTTTTCTCCCCAGGATCTCTCCCTGGGTGACCCGCTTCGGGTGGGAGGTTGATTCCTCCGAGTTGTGGACAGAGCCTTCTATCATTTCAACTGACCTGACTTGTGGGAGCTCCACGTAGTTTGTCCGCGTGCGTTTTGCGAGCTCCATCGTTTGTTTTCCTCCCCATCATCTTCTCGGGGGAGCTGGCCCGCGTTTTCACCCCCATTTCCACGGTGTTTTCTGCCCCCGAGTGAGATCCGAACATGATGCCTCGATTGACCGGACACTCTGCTATTTCCCGAACGGCTATCGTACTCTTTCTCCGATGCAGTGCGATGTCTTACTGATGGAGCATGGCTGGCTATCAGACAACCGTCGCCGAAGTGGCGGGCTTGGAATGTACTCTACTGTACGTAATCGCACCTACTGTACTAGCAACTTTTGAGCACCCTTCTTTCCCCTCCGTTCTTTCCCACCATCCCACAGGGCCCCAGGATCACTAGTTATCCAACTGAGCAGAATCGTTGCCATTACGAAACTCTCAGACCGCGAGCATTCCTCTTTCCCCAAAATATCTTGGCGATAGTACCAGACACATCACATGGAGCCCGAACCAATGTTCTAGCCTGCGAACCGGTTCATGTAGCTGAAAGGTAGAAGGGTAGTCTAATCTCTGCCAAGCATCTGTTCAATATCCATATTGTTGGGGTCGGACAATTGAGAGTACGGCGCCGTGGACCATCCCACACACCAGAACTTATGGTACCTCCCCTGGCATCCTTCTCACCCTGCCCGCCCTATGGTGATTCGCTGCCCCGACTTCGCCAGCACTATCAATTGGCTGCGGGGAGATGCCCACACCGAAGTACCAAAGAGAACCCTGCTAGGGGAAGAGTAAAAAGGATCAGTCCAGACCCTCCCATTCCACTAACCCCCCTGCTCACTTCTCGGAATAACTCGAGTGAGCCGCATTGGTGGAACATATATCACATGTGGGATAGGTATGATACGAGCGCTCGAGGATGCGGCGGGTGAGATGGGGGTCACACGAGGACCCAGTATTAGACAGTCTGTTCAGCCTATGCGGTGGAACGGCTCATACTCGAGTATCGCACCAAGGTGCTGTTTACCCTCCTTACGTTACATATTTTTTCTGGTTGCTTAGTTTGGCCGTGCGTCCGCAGGCGCCCAGACACCCCCACTACCGGTACCGTATTCAACTCAACTGTCACTATAACTCCTCAGTCGTCCTCCAGCGGCGGCGAAGGAGAAAAGCCCCGATGGACACACAAAATTACCCGTAACGGGGTCACATTTACGAGCACGACTGCTAACTTGTCGTACAACACTCGGATGCAGGCGGAGAAACTGAGATTTGGCGGTTGTTTCCACAATCGTCACCCCATTGCGAGCAAATTGGGGGCAGTTCCAGCGGTGAAGGATAGATACCGGGCTGCCATTGGCTAACTTACCTGTCCGAGTTTTCGGAGGTTAGCTTAACAAAAACCTAAAATAAGCGGTTTTCATGCCTGCTCCGTGCGGTAGGACGCCATCCTGGGTCCCACTTGGCCGGTACACTCTTGTCACATGGAGCGATAGATCTACCGTAGCCCTGTTCCTCAACAATGTATTTGCACATCCACAAGTGCTATGTATAATACTTTTGCATTTCTTGCGCTTGAAGCGGGTGGACGAGTCGATGAGGTGTTGTACTGTGAAACGGGGTTTGGCTCACTGGTGGTGATGGCGGAATACTCGAGGCTCTCTTATTTCCCCTCCTCCCTCCCTTGATTGTAGTTGTAATAGTGTCTTTAATATTTTACATTACGTGGCGTGGGTCGGAGAGCTTGGTACAAGTAGGTATCATAGGTAGACTAAGTATTCGTGAATTCAAAGTGTAGCGAGATATCAGCGGAAAGGAGCGAGCGAGCAAACTCTCAGTCGGCTGGTGACGATTAATCTATTTACCCTATTCGAGCGGTAAGTACCGGTACCGTACGGAGCGAAGAAGAACGCATCCCCACGAATATCACTGGAAAACTCCAATTTGTGGGAGATCACCTCCACCCAACCCGCGCCACGAGCCACCCATATTGCCTGGGCCTAGACTCGGCGAAACCATCGTTGCAGAGCTGCCCCCGGAACCCTTCGGTGAAAACAGAGAAAGGGCGGGCGTTCCCAATCGATCACCATACTGTTCATCGAGGGGCACGACGAAAACCGGCGTGCAACGAACAGGGATATATATATATATGGAGGGAGAGAGGGTGAATTCGTCAAGGTAGGGTAACAAAAAAAAAAAAAGAAATACTTGTCCCTGATCCCTGTTTTCCTCCACCAGTTTTGTTGGTGCCCGTTGAAGATTGGGGGGGGGATGGGGAGATTAAAAGCATGCGCGATACTATTATGGCTGTCAAGCAAATATTTATTCTTATTTTAGAGATTTGCTCAAGTTAGGAACCTATCATAGTAGCGGTGCTCGTGCTCGCACTGTACATATCGTATTTTGTGTCTCATCGGGTGCGAACATGACCGGAGTGAGTTCCTTTTCTTTTCTCTCTCTCTTTTTTTTTTTTGCCTATTAAATGGCTGTACTGTACGAGTACAATTCTGTCTAATAAGTTCTCCTATAGTTACTAGCAACCACACCACACCTCAAGTCAAAGCAATTGACAACACAAATTTATAGATCATTATCTCATAAAATTATAGCTGATAGAAAATTCTAGCATTTCCCTATTATCTAACTTTGGTAAATTATTATCAAGTGGGGAAGTCAGGCAAAAATTAGAAGTAGTTAATATGAAATCAGTTTAATGGATTTAGCTATTACATATATCTATTTTTTTAATTTTGATTTTGTATGCAAAGCATATTCAGTTTACTGTTCAAAACTCCTAGAGTGGCAGTAAACTATATTCTATGGCCTATATGCTAGTAACCTTACTTCTAGATATTTTGTATTAGGTCTTTTAAAAGAATTAGTATAATCTAAGACTTACAATACCTAAATATTTTACCCTTGATTATAACAATACCTGAGTCAATATATAATTTCAAAGATCAATTACCAGCAGTGTTATACTATTTTAGAAAGATAAACCTGAAGCTTAAATAGGTTTTCTGTTTAATATTAGAGAAAAATTGTTAATAATAGAACATATATACTGTGTTCAAATAAGTATTCTTGAGAAAAATCATAAAAACATTTTATCTCAATTCTAAGTATTAATAAGCTATTTTCTCACATTTTTCCCTATAGGATTATTTTTAAACATTTTCTTGAAAATTTAACCTCCTATTTGTTAAGTTGAATTTTAGTAGTAAAATTGCCTTCTTACTTATTCAACTATAACATTTCAACAAGAGTATAAACTTGGTATATAGTCTACCTGTTAGACTATCTAGGTGCTATAGAATGTATCAATATAAAATTTATATATATTAAAGTGATTTGTAATTAATAATAGAGATTATATTCTTATCAAAAATAAATACTAAATTATAAGACTATTTATATTATAATAGTATATGTTCCAGATGTAGTAAATTGCAGAATCAATATTCCTATATCTCATCTAACATATATTCAATTTAGAGATACTAGTAATCAAACCTGATATTATTAGAACTAAAGGATTCCTATATAATATTTTTACTTACAAATCAGTCTAAAAACCTATCAGTATTTTATTTCTTACTATTAAATATGTATCTATTTATTATTAGTATAAAATTTTCACATAATCTCTCTCTACAAGCTATAGATCAAATCACAACTTAGCTATTAATTTTTTTCATTTATTCATTGGAAGGGAAACTCCAAATCAGGAGGGGTAGTGGATCTGTTGCCATTGCCATGAACCGTATGAGGACTTATTGGACACAACTGTACTAGTACTGCTTGTGGGTGTTACAGGGAGAAGATTACCCTGTACTTGTGATAGTGCTGCACGGTATGATATGAGAGGAAGAGGAAGCTGGTTGCGATCGTGGAATTTTTTGGTCGATTCGGGCTTGGCAGGGATTAGACTCCGAGCGTGCCGTTGCGATCCTGTGTGCGTAGTAGTGGACGGATTGCTCGAGTACAGTACTGTACTGTAAGTCACTCGAGTACAGCACCGTACAAGTATGGTACAATGGGTCTTGAGGTGTGTTGTTAAGCGCAAACGAGGAGTTAGCGAAGCTACGATAGTTTTGTCCAGTGTATCTGGCTGCGCGCCGAACATGACACAGTGGACTCGCGGAGCAAGAGTTTGGGTGTATCGCGGGGAGCATATCATATCGCACGGCACAGTATGGGTACCATACTTAAGTAAGGGTTTATCTGGATGGCGATTCGCAGATTCGTAATTGCTCTATCATCATCCGTCGCGAAGGAACTGCAAGCGAACAAGGGGTTTCACGTACAGTACATATATAGTCGCGGCAGGACTCGCCAATTATGGTTGGGTTCGTTTGCTTGGGGTTGTTGCTACGGTACTGCTGTTTCTCTCTGGTGTGTGTCTGTGTGAGAGTAAATTTATGTGTCTGTGTGTGGGATGAACGAATGAATGAATGAAGCATGGATAGATGGCTCCCATTGCCCTTCCCCTTGTCGAGGGAAGCGACCGTCAACCGACTGAGGATGAGATATTCTATTTTTTTCGCCGTTCGGTGTCCCCGCCATGCGAAAACGCTAGTAAATGCTGTTGAGAATCTTCTGTACTCTGTACAAGTACTCGGGGGTGAGGGTATTTCGGGCGCGGTTACACGAATCCTGTTTCCCAGCGAGTTACTCGAGAAATCGCCTCTTCTTCTTTCGGAAGTGCGCCCGACTTTTTTCTGCCACCAAAAATTTCTCAGTTGCTATCACTCGAATTTCCGAATCCGGTTTAGTCTTCATACGAATTTCACACCTTCTGATGGGGGTGCGCCCGACTTTTGTCAACCCCCTAGTACTGTAAAAGCCGTAAGGGTATTGATTTGGTGAGGCGGATTTGAAGGGGGAACTCTGGAGTGGGTTTACGGGAAGATGAATCCAGTGAGATTCTGGGTCGGCGCGCTCGTATACTCGCTCGCTATCTTGCTGTTTTGTCGGTTAGCCGGGTGTGTCTGCCGGGATATGGGCGGTGTTGATACCTTTGTGGGGATACGTCTTTGTGCCATACGTCGTTTGATGTCTATGGTTGCTCCGGGATGGGGCTGTCCTACGTGTGGGTCTCTGTTCACCGGGTAATGGACAAATGCCAGAGAAGGAAAACACAGTACTGCATGGTACAATGCTCTACGGGGGAAGGGAATGTTGGTGAGTGAAGACACTGCCCTTCCCTACGGCCCTCAGTCTTTCGGCGGTTCCAGCCAGTCCATTCAACCTCGACCGCAGGTTTGACCCAGCAACTATGGTCACTACTGGGGCCGGAACACAATGCCAGAAGTTTCAGGGGAAGAGAAAATGGAAAAAAGAAAAAAGAAGGGAAAAAAAGAAAGGAAGAAGCCACCGGTATTTCCCAGAAAGGCGTCCCAACCGGAGGCCAAGCAACCGCCATGGACGACAAGCACCGGTGGCACCAGACTGCTGTGCTGTTACTCGAGTAACTTTTCCCCGAGCAAGGGAAGAAAGACTGCATTTTCACAAGTTCGAAGATCTGAATCGGGTATCGGAAGCAAGCGAACGACATCCCTGTAGTACACACATGAGACGTTAGGACATGCAGCCTGGACCCATCAACTGTCCCGGGTGGATGGGTGTTCAAGGTGTCCCCGGCTATGCGCGTACGTCGGCGAATTACCGGTACTCGAGTACTTGTACGGTTCTCGACTCTATGCGGTGGAGAGGGGGGGAAAGGTAGAAAAAGAAAAGGGGAGTGAGACTTGGGAAAGGTGTTAGGTGAGAAGTGGGAGAAGGAAAAAACAAAATATCCAACGAATGCCCTTTACCTCATATCAAACTATCGTCCGTTTTCCTTATTTTATTTTTTTCACATCAAATTTCCATTCAAATCGTCCCAAGACTCTCCTAATAACCTACCAGTGCTCCCGGCTGTTTTAGCACCCCTTCCCGTTGACCCCCTCCGGGCCCCGCACTCAATGGCGAAAACTGGTAGCGTGTATATATGTACGTGAGCTTCCCCCCTCCGATGTAGGGGAGATGGAAGAGAGAAAAAGGTGGAAGAGGGAAATGGGAAAAGAGGATAGTGATATCTTGTTCTGTTCTTTTCGAAGCGAAAGAAAAACCCCACTTTTTTGGCAACTCGAATAATCACGCGACCACGATAACCTGCCAACGAACGTGGATCTAGTGTGTCCCATCTGAATTCGCATCTACGGCTTTTTGTACCCCTTTTTTTTAAAGGAGGAAGAAATAACAGCAAGAGAGAGAGAGACAGGGGGACCGGAACAAGAATTCTTTCTTTCTCTTTTTCTAAAAAGTATCATAACAACCCTCGAGAAATACGCTCTGTATGCGCACTTGACGGCCCCCCATGTCGGTATCCAGCTCTGTGGCCAGTTCTCCAACTCCTTCCGATGCCGGCCCGGGAGCTGCGTCACCATCATCACACAGCCTTCGAAACTGCAACCAGGGTCAAAACCATGCCAGCAAGAACGGGAATTCCTTCACCGACTCAATCATGGCCGCTTCGGTGAGAGAGGGGATGAAGCTTGCCTCCCCATCACCACCGTCTCTTACCAATTCCAGATACACATTTTATTCCCTCCGCGAGCTCCCACCACTCGAAGTTACTTCACGCCTTGTCTCAGCTTTCATCCGTGGGACGAGTTCTATGTTCTATATTCTCGCGGAATACGAAGCTATGGAGCTCATCAGTGACATCTACACCCCCAATTCAGAGCCCACCACTGCTAAGCTTTGCGAATTGCTAGCAATTGTTGCCGTGGGCGCCCAGTATGAAGATGTTGGGAGAGATACTAGTATGGCTCTGTTCAGGAGTGCGAAATGGTACCTGGACATTGAGTATGGGAAGGATGTGCATGTACTGAGGAAAATGAGAGTGTCAATGCTTGTTGGATTGCTCCTGATCTTTGAGAAGTCCTTCTTTGCTGTCGATTATTTAGGTAAGGGACGTTCATTCACTCCCCTCTGGTTGCTGCTGTATTCGCTGGTCGGGCTCAAATGCTGATCTTCTTTCTTAATGCACCCACAGATCAAGCGGTTTGTCTGGCGAAATCCACTGGGATTAATAGGACGGCGAGGTGCAAGCCATATAGCGAACGGGAATGGGCTTCTTGGAGGAGGGTATGGAGGTCTCTAATATTTCTAGATGGGTGTGTAGGCCTTTCTTATTTTGCATTTTACAGTGCTTTTATTTTATTTTATCCCGTCCCAGTCCGTATGCGGGGCCAAAAACAAAAGCAAACAGAGAGGGGAAGTTGGGGTATTTCTGAAAGCTAACAGCGGCACTACCGGCCTCGACAAATAGTTGGATGGCATCCAGTATAGGGGTAATGCCTAAGATTGCTCCTGGAGAGGATCCGATATATGCTGAAGTAAGAAATCCCCGCTATTACTATACCCATTGTTGTTGCGGGGGCTCTCTAGGCCCCTCCGTAGAAGGCGTTCTCTCTCACATTATTAGTTTTTTTATATTACTTTTTTGTCTGATGAGACGTAAAATGGGAGTTACAGGGCTATCGAACCTGCACCAATGATTTCGACGCATATCTTCACTCAGAGTTGACCAAGCTCGGCATCTTGATGAACATGATCACAAGGAATATCTATGCACCTGCGGCTACAGACTTTGCGTCCGTTGCTGAGCACTCAAAGAAGCTTAGGGCTTGGCAGTCTTCCCTCCCTGAACCCTTCAGACTCACTCGGAGCGTTAGTGGTAACGATTCTAAGCAGCGGTCTGCAGTGTTATTTACACATTGCTCCTATCTGAACTGCATTGTTTTATTGAGCCGAAAAGTTTTGGTTGGGGTGTGTGCAACGCATGATGTTCCTCCCGTAGACGACACGAGAAGGGGATTAGCAGATGAATACGCCCAAATGTGCGTTTCTGCCGGCAGGCAACTTGCAACGGTTTTGATTCCCAACCCGTGCGATTGATTTCATTGACACATATGATGTGCTGACTTGCCCTGAAGGTGATAGGGCTAATATATTCAGAAGGGCGATTGGTGCGGCGATGCTGGCTTGCTATGTAGGTGCTGGGAACAAAACCGCTGTTCCATTGGGTTTTGCTCCTTGCTGACTAACCGTTCTGAATTTTTTCCTTTACAGTCAATCTTCCTACACCGCCGGCTTGATTGTTTCTCTTTGCCTGGCTACTCAACGATATCGGGAGACTACCAATTTTGCTCTTAGCGGTCAGGACAACGAGCTACTCTCCAATTGCGTCGAGGCTCTCAAATTCTGTGCCCCATACGATAATGTAGCCCAGCGATACCTAGACATTCTAAATTCTATCCTCCGCTCTATTGAGTCCGCTACTTCCCCCTCATCTTCGTCGTCCTCATCTTCCGGAGGAAGGCCTACCCAAAAGCGTTTACGCATCTCTCCTGATCAAGAGTTTGGGCGGTTCCAGTATCCACGCTTTACAGATACCGATCCGGTGACTCAGTTCATCATTAACCTTTTGCGGAATCCGTTTGGGGGGGAAATGCATGTTCTGGATGGGGAGAATCCGCCCTTGGAGGTCTTGCCTGAGAACTGGCGATTTATGTGCCCGGAACCTCCGCACAACATCGGGGGGTTTAGGACACGGTTTTCGGCGTCAGAGGAGGGTGCTTTTCTACCATCGCGCCCGGGATCGGCGAGCTCTAGCACGGGTTCGGATAGTTTGGGAGGCTCACGGAGAAGGAAGATACCATTCCGCACCAAGGAGGAATTTGAAGCGTTTTTCAGAAGGGTTGCTTAGGCTCCTTTCCCTTTACCCCTGACTTTTCATCAATTTAGGCGTGTGGGAGATTTATGGAGTATCATACCACGTTAATTTGGGTGATTAGAGGACACACTGCGGAGCGAGGCTAGGGCAGGGTGGGCCCGGTTTTCCTTTTTCTTTCTAGCTTTCTCTCATGATCTTTTGTGGTCCAACTTAAGCTGTACTCGGATCCCCTTGAGGGCTCTTTGGATCTATCATCGGTCCGGAAGGTTTTGCTTTTTTTCTTTTTTTTTTGTTTGGGAAGGCTTGTTCGGTTCGGGGTGTTTCAGGTGTCTTTTCATGAAACTCGGAACTAGGCCACTTGTGCTTGTGCATTTTCTTCCTCCGTTTTACGGCACCACAGGGTGGGCCCGGTTTTCCTTTTTCTTTCTAGCTTTCTCTCATGATCTTTTGTGGTCCAACTTAAGCTGTATCCCCTTGAGGGCTCTTTGGATCTATCATCGGTCCGGAAGGTTTTGTCTTTTCTTTTGTTTGGGAAGGCTTGTTCGGTTCGGGGTGTTTCAGGTGTCTTTTCATGAAACTCGGAACTAGGCCACTTGTGCTTGTGCATTTTCTTCCTCCGTTTTACGGCACCACAGGGTGATGATGATCTTGCGGCATCGTTCTCGAGTTATGCCATGCTACCATTATAGGTCATCATACAGTACCATGCAAGGTTACGTTAAATCATGCCACTCCGGATATTTTTCTAGATGCTGTTGTTGTATTCGTCACGACGGGACATGAACGGGCCGGACTTATAGTGGGGCTCCCACGCTCGCTGCGATGGCAATCTACCGTATAGAATAAACCGTTCCGGACCCCGCGCTGTTCTATGATAGGTAGGCAGGTAGGTAAGCGGGGTGCTGTACTGTGCTACGGATCTACCGTTCGGTTCGAATGTACTGGTAGCATCGGCATGACTTGTTTGCTGTGCCGTCCGTTGCACTCAGGTATGGTTCTGAGGGTGGTCTATACGGATCTTGGGGGGGTGGAGAAGCGTGAGAGTGAGCGGTTGGGGTCCTCTTGGGTTTTAGCTTTATTCTTTTGGAGCTGGTGTGTTGGTGTGTTCACAAAGTCTCACTCGATACACCCCGCTTTCTCCAAAATTATAACCACCCCTCCTCTATAGGCTACGTGTACTATAGTGTCATACCCCCCCCTTCTCCACCACTAATCAAATCACCCAAAACGAAGACTGCGATTTAATACCCTCCGCCGAGTCTCCAGCCGCGACAATAAACTCGCCCGTCTCGACAACGTATCTGTTCCTCATATTCCAAACACCCAATCTGGAAACGTCAATGGGAATGCGCACAGTCTCCTCCTCGCCGGCGCGCAGGAAGACCTTGCGGAAGCCCTTTAGCTCCTTATTCGGCGTGACTACCGAAGCGATTTTGTCAGTGACGTACAGCTGCACAACCTCCGCCCCATCACGAGTAGAGTTGTTCCTAATCTTTAGCTCTGCGGTCACAGTATCCGAAGCGGTAACGTTGGCCTTATCAAGGGTGACATCCGAGAACTGAAAAGTGCTGTAACTCTTGCCGTAGCCGAAGGGATACAGCGGCAGCGGCGACGAGAGCACGTACTGATGTCCGAACACCATCGCCCCGTTCTCATACACTTGCCCCGGGGAATTAAGCCTGCCACCCTTGAGATAGTCGTAATACGACGGAGAGGTGCCCACGTCCCGCGGGAAGGAGACTGAAAGCTTGCCGGAGGGGTTGTACGTTCCGAAGAGCACGTCTGCGAGGGCGTTGCCACCCTCCTCGCTTGGGTAGAATTGCTGTACCAGCGCGGCGGCAGAGGTGCTTATCCAGGGTTCGGTTACAGGCTTACCGCTGGAGAACACTACAACTGTGTTGTTGTTCACCGCTAGGATTTCCCGGACCAGGTCTGCCTGTGCGCCGACGAGATTTAGGTTGTGGAGGTCTACATGTTCTCCTGTTCTATTCCTTTTAGTTAGGCGGGTTTAATGGAGGGAGAGGGCCGGGGGTACGTTGCGTTGAAGCCGCGCCAAAGTTCTTGTTGGTCGCGACTCCAGGTTCCCACGACTACCACTGCTGCTTCTACTGCTTTTGCTGTCGCAATGGCCTCCGGGAAGCCGCTCTTGTCGTTACTCCAACGCTCGTAGCCTTGGGCGTATGTCACTGTGGTAGATGTGCCCTTGAATAGATTCTTGATACCGTCGTAGGGTGTTACACCTCGGTATTGAGATAAGTAGACTACATAGTCTCCGTACTGTCATACCCAATACTGGTTAGAACAATAACCCCGCGGTTTTCAAGCCAGGGAAGGAGAAAGAACAAACATTCATAAACCCATGAGCCATAGGTCCCAGAACAGCAATGCTCTTCACTTTCCCCCTGTCAATTGGTAGTACCCTATTGTTCTCCAAAAGCACGATGCTTTCCCGGTCAAGCTGCCTCGCGAGCTTAACCGCCTCCTCGGAATGAATCAATTTATTCCACCTCTCCTGTGGTGCGGCGGAAAATGGGTTTTCGAAGAGCCCCATGGCGAATTTGGATCTGAGGATACGGGAGACGGCGGTATCGAGGACTTTTGCTTCTAGAGTTCCGTCTTCGAGGAGGCTGGGAATGGCGCGATAGTTGAAGCTTCCGCCGCCCATTTCTACGTCATTTCCGGCTACCAGTGCGAGCATTGTTACTGCGCGCTCGTCGCTGCGCTCGCAGAGGCCATGGTCGTTGCACAGTTTGTTGGAGCCACCGGCCTAAGGAAGGGGGGTTAGATTGTGGTTGGGGTGGAGGGAAAGACTTACATCGGTCATAACATGATATTTGAATCCCCATTCTCCTCTGAGGACTTCGGTAAGTAAGTAAATGATAATCTGCCGCTGCGGGGACACCATCATACCTGCCCACTCGTTCTCGTTAGTCCATACTCTCCAAACGCAACATGGCGCGAGGGGAAACACGAATGATAAGCACTCATAACGCTCCAAGCATCTGCATCAACAATCGACCTCTTAAAGGCCGGTAAATACGTCCTCCTCATCTCCCTCTCACCAGCATGGACGGGCGCAGTATTCAATCCCTGCTCCGGGGTCCCGAATCCCGCAAAATGCTTAACAGTGGCCGCAACACCGTTCTTTTGCAGTCCTTTAACGAAAGAGTACCCAAGTTCTCCGGAAAGGTACGGGTCCTCGCCGAACATCTCTTCGACTCTGCCGAAGCGGAGTTCGCGGGAGAGGTCTAATATCGGTGCAAAGAGGTGGTTTACTCCCAGGGCTAGGGACTCCTGAGCGATTACTTGGGCCATCTTTTCGACGAGCTGGTAGTCGTGCGTTAGCTTCGACATCACGTGATTGGAGGATGGGGGGTCACATCTGGGTCGAAAGCGCATGCATACCCGATTGGTGAATTGAATATTGTGGCATTGCCGATTAAGAAGCCGTGGATACCTATCCAAGATCGATTGGCTGTGTATTCTGCAAGAGAGTAAGATAATATGGCGCACCTTCACTCTGAACCAACGCCGGAATGCCCAACCTCGTCTCCTCGACAAGGTACCTCTGTGCCCTCTCCGTCTCGCGCGCAACCCACTCCCAAGGAACTGGATACCCGACGTAAAACTGCCCGGTCTTGTAACTCATGCTGTCTACTAGGCCAGAGCGATTGAAGCTCCCGTCCGTGGTGTTGAGCCAATTGGAGATGTCACCCTGCATCACCTGTCCCACTTTTTCCCCCAGCGTCATGCGGGAGAGAAGGTCCTTGATACGGTCGTCTATGGGCGCTTTCGGGTTCTTGTAGACTGCGTCGGAAGTGGTTGTTCCGTTTCCGGGGAGGACGTTGGCCACGGCTGCCGTGGTCGCTACGGTCAAGCCGTAGATTAGAGACTTCATCGCGAAATTGGAATGAACGAACGAGCGTCAGTGAGGAGAAGGATGAAAGAAGAGAGTGGACGGAAGGACCTAAACCTTCTTTAAATTGCTCTCCCCGGGAGTCCTTTTTATATCTATGATTCCGTGCCCTGGCTTAGAACACCGGACCCTCACTCTATTGCTCTCTATTATATATCATGTTCGTATTGATATATTAACCCATCCCCACCAGCCCGCTCCGCATCCTACCAAAATGGCCAAGATCAGGGTGCGGAAATTAAAAACTTCCGGGACCAATTTTTTTTTGCCCAGTTTCCGAATCCGAATTCTACTGTATCATTTCCAGCATGAAACGAGTTACTCTGAAGGACCCTTACCGCACGCGTAGCTCACCAGATCACACGTTATGAGTATGGCACGACGGTACTTGTACTTGTAATACTTGTTTAGCACTGCCCATACTTGTACAGTAGCCCGAGGCCTGGGGTGTGATCTGCGGATTGCTGTCCGTGGAATGTACCTGCCCCGTTCTTTATTTATTTATTTATTAACCGTTCATTACCCAGGTACTGAATTCTCGGTTCCCGCTAAGACGGGGGTTATTTGCGGGGTAAAGTATCATAATTGGGTTAATTTGCGGGGCAGAGCCCGAGTTTGGAGGATAGTCAGAATATATTGAGGGGAAGGGAGAAGCAGGAGGGAAATGTGTTCGTTTATCGATTACGGTTGTTAGCTGAATGTTAATAGGGCCGTTGTTGACCGGGTTGGTCGTGGCGGTAGCTAAGTTAGCTTAGTGACAGGAATTATCACTCTCCTGTTGCTCATGGTGTTGGCAGGGGCTCTGACGGGAGGCCGATTACCCAGAGTCTAATTTACGAATTCAGCGAAACAGCTGCTCCCTGGAGTATCGGAAAACAGAAAGAAATTAAAAGAGAGATTTTCGCGATCCTAAATCTCGGTATCCCACAGAAGAAAATTCCTGATTGGATACCATACCCAAGCTCTCGACCTCCTCGCCAAAGCTTTTTCCAAGGCCATAGACGGCCCAGTTGGCTTAACTGTAATCAACAGTTTAATACATGCACCATACTATAATACCGGTATTTGTAGTACAGGGTAGTACTCGAGCACTATACATGACTCCAGCAGCACACACTCCTGATCCTCGAATCCCGGGTAGTACTGCATTTATGGGCACGGTAAATGAGGTACTGTAATAAATTACCAGTATTCGACTAGTGGTTCAATCCCCCGATCGGTGATTTGGACCGGTCGAGTTCGGGGTTGTCGGGTAGTCATTCCGAAGTGTGGAAGGGAGGGGGGGGGTGGTGGGGAGGTTTTGGAGAATATTTATTATACAACTTGAGGGCGTGCTTGGGTTTTTCTGCGGTTGTTGGGTGTATGTATAAATGAATGAATTGGCTTTGGTATGATATAGTACCAGGCTGGCAAGTGCAGTATTAAAGTAGGAGCAATAGTCTTTGGGAAGAGGTAGGATATAGTAGGTTTCCTAAGCATAGAACATCACGGGTAACGGTAGGGTTCATAATCTGGAGCTTAAAAAGGTTATTGCCATTTCAACTATATAAATATCTTTAAGGAGTGATTATAATTAACTAAGATATTAAAGTAGTGTGATATAGCACTGTTTGTCTCCAAAGACATAAGGGATAGACAGTGGTACTATACAGGTATGATACTAAGACAGAGATATCAGGTCTTCCACTCAGACTTTGGCTCTAGAATAAGCTATCAAGTGCTGTTACTACTATCTTCTCATATTTTAGAATATATCAGATCTCTTATATAATAGACTCATAGTAAGACTCTAGTATTTGTAGAACATATAGGGGGTCCTGCCAGTTTCAACACATAATTTGTAGGAATTACTAAGGATAGAAGAACTGCAAGTACCTAAATTGACTCTTTCAAGTACTATTTATTATGGAAAATAGCCAGGCTTATTTAGATACTCCTATAATCTATTTATTTAAAATCACTTATAGACTATGTTTTACTAATTTCATAATACCCAAAGTGATTTAGTAGTACTATAAGGCTTTCTTTTCTGATCTTGAGAATAACCATTGAATATTTTACTTTTATCAGTCAGAGTGCCAGTAAGATCTGTTTAATTGAGAGATTGGATCAATTTTATACTCAAATATTGAAAGACTTGTTGCAGCTTTTCTCTTATTTTCTCTTATATTAAAATATTCTTTGTGGATATATAAGTAGGTTTTAGTACTTTTTATATAGTTTTTATAAAGAAAATAAAGTATTACAGGTAATTTTTAATTCTTATCAATTGATAGATACTAAGACTAACTTTGACCAAATTTTTTTATTCTAGTAGTATTATATAGATATCAATATGGGAAAATTGCCCAGACACCTTAAACCTAGTTTTGAGTTATTACCTTAGAAGTTTGCATAGCAACCACCAAAATTTTAAGAAATTTACAAAAATAATTTTATGGAAAAGTTTTCTAATACCAATCCAATAATGGCAGAACATAATTTTCAAGTAATATAGATAGTATTAAAATTACTTTCTCTACATAGCTATTATGAAA
The DNA here is from genome assembly GCA_003182015.1 of Tuber magnatum. Lineage (NCBI taxonomy): Eukaryota > Fungi > Ascomycota > Pezizomycetes > Pezizales > Tuberaceae > Tuber > Tuber magnatum. Next base: position 1,134,243 of record PYWC01000019.1, on the reverse strand, counting down.
AAAAATAAAAAAACATTTGTTTAATTTTGTGAATTATGACACGATAGGAGTAAAACATAAGTGAGCTTAAGATAGCTATTGATAAGTTTAACAATATAGAATTATTTCTTTCTCCTTTTATTTATAGAACTAGTTGGATAGCCTCAACTTCTAACTATCACTCAATCTATTCTGATAATAAGATATATTGTATTAGATACTATTAATATTGGTTTAAGGATTCTATTGCATTTGGGATAATTTTCATACAAATCACAAAACTCATTTTAGCAATTAATTCTCATTGTACAAAGAATTTATAAATAGATTTCAGGCAGATTGAGAAATGAGCTATTGAACTATATAATAAGAATAAAAACAGATGATTGAAGATTTTAAATTCAAGAGCCAATAAAGGGTTCAATTCTTATAACAAATATATTTTGAGACCTTCAGATCGCACTCTCTAGACTCAAGAAGTATTGTATGCATTGAGGCTGATTTGTTGCATTGGAGTAGCAGACCAATTTTCACATATCAGCACCCATATGATATAGAAAAATAAATTTAAAGTTAATTATATTAAAAATTCAAAACCTGGTTTGGTATTTTAAAAATACAGTTTTCTATCTTTTAATGGTTTTTTTTCTTATACCACAAATGGAAAATAAATAAGAGCTTGTTTGATACATTATTATACAAGCAATATTCTTCTTTTATTTGAAGTTCCAAACAAGTCTTTTTTAAAGTTATATTAAAACTTGATATTTAGTATAAAGTATTTATTTTATTTTATATATTAACGATCTTAGTATGGTTCTGGAAGACTAAACTCTATATTAACTTTTCTAGAAAATGTGTGACAATTTTTCCTGTAATAGCAACTGTAACACTCCTCCAATTTTTCTTTTCAGATATAGGTTACATTACACTAAATATTAATTTCTTAAGTCTGTATCACATAATTTGTTAAAAACATAAAGTTCATAAATATTATATCTACAAAATGAGTTAGTAAAGGGAAGTTAAATATATATTATATATTATTGTATCCAATTTAATTCTGGAACAGCAATTATATCTAAACTCTACTTTTTGAATATAAAAATTGCTGGATATTTTTCATCTATATGAAATTGAAATACAAGATAAAACAGAGAATGTAGTATTTACAGAAGGGTGAAAATTGGTGTTGAAGGTAGATGAGATAAACAGAAAACCAACAGAAGAATATTTTATTATGCTAATTAAGAGATACAACTATGAAGTTCAAAGTTGTTCAGAGTTTACACTTTAGGGTATCATACTCTTAGTTGGAAACTAAATATTGGAAGAGTATTATAGTTGCTGTCATAGGAAATATTGTCATGCTTTTTCTAGAAAAGTTGGTATAGAGTTTAGTTTTCTGGAACTATATCTATTATAATATTACTATTAATTATATCAATAGAAAAAATAAGATACTCAATAGTTTACTAAGAATATAAAGGCAATTCTACTATAGAAACTCAAATAGGTTCTCTATATACTAGTATATTGGACTTCCCTCTTTTAGTATAGTTTTTTTTCTTTCATTATCTCAGAAACCGCATAAATTTGAAACTTTACAGCACAAAATTCAGTTATTTAAGTATAGTTCATGCTATTCAAAACATGAACCAGGCTAAAATAATGTGTTGCATGTAACTGTACTTCTTTTGATGCCAAGCCTTGAATTCTCTATAGGATTATGGTAAAGAGTTTAAATAATAATATATTATAAATATATTTAAAAATAAATAATATGAGATTATTATACTAAGAAGAAAAACACCAGGTTAAACCCTATTCCCTGAAGAATAAATCTCTGATTACTAAGCATTTAAACTGTGGCTGATGTAATATCTTTCTCTCTTTCTCACTAAAAGTCCAACTTTTCAAATTTGCAAGGCTCTCCAACTAAGGACAAAAAAAATAGAAATAAAAAACCTCATGGTTATTCTCCATCCCTTTCTCTTCAACCCTGAGGTTTTTCTTTTCAAATAATGCTACTTGTTGTAGAGCCTTGTCAATTTAAATATTGTTGACTTTCTGGTGCAGGTTTTGAATGGCACACACTATATTGGTTATAGAACTAGCCCATAGGTTAGTTTAATGATGATTCCAACTGTTATATATCCTACTAGTAGGATACATAGAACATGTTGAAGAATCTGAACTTCTCGAAGAGGTCTCCACTCTAAAAGCGTACGATTCAATTTCAGGTAGTAGATAAAAATTTAATGTAAATTAGCTACAAGGCGCAACAAACTTATAAGCACTATTAGAGCTAGGGTATGAAGATAAAAGGTAAATACCTGATAATAGGAAAAGCAAAATCCAAGTAATTTCCAGAACAAATATGATAGAGAGTAGAAATTAATGGTGTTCTAGCAATGGCTCCTTTCGCATACCAAGTAGAGGTAGGTACAACGAACCTATTTTCCAAAGTATTCTGAAACGAAATGTATCTGTTATGATATAGGTCGAAGTGGAGTTGTGGTTGTTATAGCAGAAAGCGTGCATTGAAGGAAGTAAAGTATATAGAAATGAAGATAAGAAGATAGTGAAAAAAGCTAACAGTAAGAAAATTAAAAAAAGAAAGAAAGAAAAACCTTCAGTTATTAGAGCAGTTTAGAGATAGGGCACAACTTGAGATATGAATCGTTTGTGAACTCGAGAAATAAAATGTGTGTGGAAACTCTATATACGGAGTATGTAGAGAAGAAACGCGAGCCAGAGTGGTATGTAGGAAGGAGTGAAAGGAAATAGTATACTATATAGCATGTTAGTGCTATTTCAGCTTTGTGAGAAGAATATTAATTTTAAAAAAAGCAGGGTATAAAGGTTTTAAATATTAGGAAAGAAGCAATTGATAGTATCTATATCCGGCAGTTAGAAAAAAGAATTTAAAACGGATAGGAGGGGAGGGAAGAAATACTATAACAACGAAAATAACTCGGTATCGGCAATATAGAACTAGAGAAAAGAAGAAAGAGAACAGTTGTGTAAAGGTTATTGAGAATTTTTAAGTCAGCCGAAGTAGAGCAATCGAGATCGAATTTCTTTAGTTATGACGTATTATCGAAGGTTCAGATCCAATCCAGCCACTTGAGCGTTGCTTTTAGAGTAAATATGTGTCGAAACTGAAGCCAGTAAATGCTGAAAGTTGGGATTGTTCGTGCGCGAGTCGGACTAGCTACTTAAAAAGCTCGTTTTTTTTGTCGTTCGTTATATTGCGGAGACTGTCGTATAAACCGGTTGACCGGTCGAATGCAAGTATAAGTTATAAGAAAGAAAATTCGGGGATAAAGAGAAATTTAAAGTCAAGCCCCTAAACTAAAGTACAGTACTAGTCAGTATCAAACCAATAATTATATTAATAGTAAAAGTAGAGAAGAATAGAAAATACCGAGGTTCCTCTGCCGACTCAATTTTATTCCTCCGGGTCGATACTCTCCATCTTATAAAAGAGTTGAGTCTCATGACTGATTTTGCGGGTAGTAATAGGAGGTTGTGATATCTGGTCTTCCTCGGCCGCAGATTCGCCCATCTTTACGACCGGTTCCTTTCCTGTCAGTTTATGTATTAGAGCCTTTTGCTCAGCTGTTCGCCTATTAACACGACGGGGTGCGAATAGCCCCGGAAAGGGGTCATCGATCTGGCTTCTAGCTCGTTCCATCGCGACGGTAGCTGCTCTACGGCGAGGACGGGAATTCTCAGTGGTATATTCTGAGGTAATACGAGGGCTAGCACGCGTGTGGTGATGGATTCCCTGCTGGATAGTAAGAGGGGACGCGGATCTCCTAACTGTAGTCTTCCTTCTGGGAGAATTGCCCTTCCTCCGTTTGGATGTTTCTGCATTATCGGAGGGATCTGTTGTATCACCTGAGCTCTCGGAGGAGTCGCTAGTCGATAGGTAAGCCGCTCGTCCCACGTACCCACGTTTTTTCTCAATAAGAGTAGTCGTATGGGCAGGCTGGGAGCGTTCAACAAATGGGAAGGAATGCACTTTAGAATTTCTTTCGACATGCTGAACTTGCTGAACTGAGTTAGACCCTGCGATATTTCCCACCTCGCTATGGCTGAGGGTATATAACTTCTTATGTCTATCGAGTGTGGTTGAGTTAGCGGTAGGACGTCTAAACTCTCGATCGGAGTCCGACTCATTAGCTGGAGTAAACTGAAGTTGTGACTCCTTTTCTGCTACAAACAATCTTGCCTTAGCCATAGCAGCACGATAGCTCCCTTTCTTGGGCGAAACTCGATTAGAATGAAGAGTCCTTGGAGAGGAAGGCGGTTTGTTATCTCCGGAGGCTACATAGGTGTTTCTACGATGACGGGGTGTATACAAACCCCGGAGATCCGGTTTGGAACGACGGTGCCGGCGAGGAGGCTCGTTGGGGAATAGAGGGTTGTAGGGTGGGGTTCCCGCAGGCGCAATAGCCCGCGAGGTAGGAGGTCCCGGATGGCCAGAGCTCTTTGGGTCATTGTGGTTTGGGTCGGTACGGAGATTACCAAGAGCCTCCGCAGTCTCTCTTAGCTCCGGGAGGAGGTCAAGCGTCTCCTCAAGGGAGGGTAGGAGGTCTCCCCAGTCGTTGTCGTCGTTAGAGTTTTGCATGGTGATGCTTGTATTTAGAATTCGGTTTGAAGCAGAGCTGTAAGGACAGGATTGTGGGTGCAAACAAAGAAGGCGGAACAGACCAAGAGGGGAAGGTGAATGGGAGAGAGAAAAATGGTGGTGGAGTGACTTAGGAAGGAAGAAAGCTGGCTACTTAAATAGGCGAAGGGGCGGAAGGGTGAAAAAAAAAAAAATGAGAGGAGCCGCGACTGGAGCAGGAAGCGTCGTCGACCTGGGTTTGGTGTCCTAACAGGGTCGGTATAAAACCTGGAAAGTGGTCGTAATCTCACTAGACAGGCAAGGAGGAAGGGACGACCATGAAATCTCTGAGAGTAGAGGGCAGAGATTAGGGATGTCTTCACAGAACCAGTCAGGGTTTGCCCTTTTGAGATGGATTGATCAAAAGCAATCAACTTACGGGAACTAACATCCCCCGCCTCGAGGGGTATATATGGCTATGGGTAGCTGCAATGGATGCGCAGATGCTCCCTTCAATGGGTAGGATTTTCACAGCATATATCTCGGAGCGGCATGGAGGATTTCTCGGTCCTAGTATCGTAGAGTGATGGAATACCCTTCCTGTTTATATAGTAGGTATTATAGAGCTAGGGGATGAGTGGGGTTCCGCGTTTTTCGGGGGTTCAAGACACCAGAACGAGGCGATTGGGGGCGGGCACCCACATATGAGAATGAACCTTAAATTCTTTGAGTGGGAGAGAAACCCGGGCCAACTATTTATCGGATAACCTTATTTGAACCTCTCCAGCCAAGTTTCCGGGGGGAATTGAGCCCCTCCGTAGGAACCCGTCAGTCCTGGCACACCGCCTCGGCCATACTTTCGACCCAGTGACCACTTATACTATACTATACAATGTCATTAAAGAATCACTACCAGACATATCAGGAAAAATTTATGAACAAGAGGAAACCATTTTGAGCTATAGGAAGCCACAAGCCCAGAAAGCGATCTGATGCAAGACCACTGGGTGCTCCACACTAACCGGTGCAAAAACAAACTCGTGGCCGCAATATTAGCTTCTTTTTTTAACAATCACTTTCTTTGTCTGGAAATGCGGTACTAGTGGTGATGCCGGGTGAATGGCGAATTGGCATTGGTTTTGTCAAGAGATACCTCTTGAACCTCCTAGACAGTCCCCCTCTTGTGAAATAATGGTTCTGGACAAGTCTTGTTCTCGTCTTTGTCCTAATAACACAGTACAGGTAAGATACTAAAGATTTGCAGAAAATCTGGAGGGTTTCATATGACAAGAACACACATGACGGGCCTCCAAAAGGGGGAATTGAAATCCCCGGGGAAGGCAATTTCTCCCATCAATCCTTCGTGGGGGGCACGAGAGCGACATAAGGTAATAACGAATTTGAGCGGGTAAGTCACCACAATACCGCCCCTAGCCAAATATGGTCAAGGTGAAAGATTCCTGTGTAACAACCCATTCCATTTCTGGAAATTTATCTGCAGCTCAATCATTACCGCATGCCAACTTTTGGGTAGCCAAACGCGCAGCGGCTTCAGACGCGAGTAAACAGGTTAAAATCATACGGTTGATTAAAAAGATTTATTCAGAACATTTCAACAGAAAAAAAGGAGGAAATCGACGGGGCAGTCGTATAAGCCCCAGGTCAGAGGCAATGATAAAGCTCTCCGTTCCGCTAGTATGCCGCCACGGGAGATGCTACTGAGATGTCTGTGCCCTTAAGAACACGACGACTATATACAACTCCGACACGAAATGTGTTGGACGGATATGGTGATGAGGTGGATGGAACTTCGTTGTTTCTCACAGGTGTGTGCGAGCTGTCCAAATACGGGAGCAAACACAATGTGAGAACACAATCTCCCTTGACCCTTAGGTCTACAAACCCTCAACATCACTATCCTCCATCTTCACAATACCATCGAGGTTGATGCCCGTACATACGCAACAACAGAAATAACACACAACAAAATGAAACTCCCCGGGACGCGGAAATGCGCTTCAGACCTCACCAAGTCCAATGGTATCTTTTGCCTATCGCTTCCCTTACCCACCTCACAGCCTCCCACCTCCCACTCTGATGCACATAACCAAACGGTGTATTTCCGGAGTGATCCCTCGACCTCAAGTTAACATCACGCCTTATAAGAAATAATTTCAACCCCCGATGCAAACCACTCCCAGCAGCCCTAGACAGTGCTGTCCTACCGTTACAGTCCGGCGTATCGGCATTGTCTGTCCCCCTGTCGGGAAGAAGCCGTACCGCATCCTTACGTCCTCTCTCCCCCGCCCACGAGAGGGGCGTGCGACCACTATTGTCGGGTACTTCCATGTCGGTGTCATCCAGGACCAAGAGCATGTCCAATACATCGTCACGCTCGCCTTCAGCACCCCACGATAGTGGGGTCCGACCGCTGTTGTAGGGTTGGTGGAGAATCAAGCCGGGCTGGTCGAGCAGTCTTCGCAAGTCTATGCTGGAAGAGCAATTGCCGCAAGCCCAAGAGATTAGCGTCCGACAGTCACCGTCGGCTAGGTTCGGGTCTACAAAAGGCGCTGCCAAGAAGGCATCCATCATGTCACCGCGGTCGTTCGCCGCGGCCCAGGGGATTGGTGGGCGGTCGGTGTTGTCGCGTGAGTTAGGGTTGACATCTCTCGTGCGTAAGAATAACTGCGCCGAAGCCTCCGAGCCACTGGTCGCAGCCAGAGAAAGGGGTGTCTAGCCATCCGCGTCGGCGGAGTCTGCGTCGACGTCTTCTCAGAGGAATAACCGCTTGATCAGTGAGACCGCACCGGAATATGCAGCCCAGGATAGCTCTGTGTGGCAATCATTATCGGATATGTTGAGTCTGATACCCTTCCCAGCCAGAAGCGTCTCTACTACATCCTCACAGCCACCCCAAGCGACCAGGCAAAGGGGTGTTCGGCCATTGGTGCCAGCTATATCAGGGTCGACATCATCCCGGTTTAGCAGCATGCCCATTATTGCTTCCCCATAGGACCCTCCTGCGTAGGCAGCATGGCAAAGTGGTGTTCGGTGCAGGTGATCAGCAAGGTTTGGGTCAACGCCCACCTTTCTCAGCAAAAGTTACACCACATTCACATCGGACGCCGTAGCGGGCCAACCCAGCGGCGCTCGGTTTGTGATGTCAACAGAATTTATGTCGACCTTTCTCCGCTACAGCAACGCTTCTGCCGACTCAGTGTCCCTGCTCTTATGCCCACTGGCCCGAGAAAGCAGCGTCCGGCCAGCCCGGTCTGTGAATTTAGGCCTAACCTCTCCCCGGCCCATAAGTAGCTTAAGGGATTTAGAATGACCATAGCCTGCTGCCCAGGATAGTGGTATCCGCCTGCAGTCATCGGGAGCGTCGGGATTGATGTCTTCTTTGTCCAACAACATATTTACCACTCTCTCGTGACCAGCCCCTGTGGTCGCCGGTAGCGCTGTTCGGCCTTGATTATCGGGCCTGTTGGAGTCAACGCCTCCCGTGGCGAGAAAAACGCCTACCATCTCCTCGTCGCCACGGAGTGCAGACAAGTACAACAGCGTTCGACCAGACCCATCATCAAAATTAGAATTAATGTCGTACCGCTCTAGCATCTTATTGATCAGGGGGAAGTCCCCACGGAGAACGGCATGCGACACTAATAAATCGCCCGAGTCGCTAGAAAGGGTGATGTTGGCGCTTCACGGGCAATGGATAACTTGACTATGTCCAGATAACCGAGGGAAGCAGCCCAAGTGGCTGCTGTCCACCCGATCGCGACCCGGCGGCCAGGGCTGACGTCGTCCCTAGACAGTAAAAGCTTCACTATCTCCAGGTTATTCCCCTGGTCCGCCCGAGGTAGCGGTGTAGAGCCGTACCTAGTTTCGGGCACATCAGGCTTGATGTCCTCCCTTTCCAGCCGCATCTTCATTATGAAATCGCAGTTACCCACAGCCGCCTATGAGAACGGTGTTCAACCTGTGTGGTCGATCAAATTGATGCCGAGGATCCTTCGGGCTGAACTCGGGACGATTTTTTCGATCCCTCCCGTGTATTTTCCTCCACCCCATCTTCTAGCCCGTCGCCCATCGGGGAGCCCCCTATATGGCTCTGGGATGCGGTGATTTCGTTCATACTATCCGCCAGGAGCGCAATTGACTGGCGAACTCGATTCCGTGCCAGGGGGTTCTGGTATTGCCAGCGGGGATGACCTGTACCTCACTCCACGATAAAGAACGAAGAGGAAGATCGATCATAAATACAACAATGAAGCGAGGCTCAGGCTCGGGTCATGAGTCATGGTGGTACCAACATTCGACCGCCTAGACCGGTCCTGGCGAGCACTTTACCTATCATACTGCTTTCCTTGTACTTGTCCGCTGAAATAAAGTACCGGTAGGGGCCGAAGTAAGGCACCAAGGTGTCCAAGATTGGCCTGGTTTTAGCCATGAAGGGGCAAGTAGAAGGGTTTTATCGGGAATTTGGGGCCAGATTGCAAAGGAAACTCGCGTCAGTATATTGACAAACTACCGGCAGGAGAATCTCGCCATCTAGTGCGGTGTCGCAGCCGCGTGCCCCGATTGTGTGCCTTGTCAGCGCGCATCCCCAAGTCCATCGCAAGATTAGAGACCCCGGTTGTGTAGCGCCCAACGTCAAGTCATCATGGTCTGGGAGAGCAGCCTAGAGCTAGAGAATCGGTAGACCGGAAACAAGTGAGCCAATCCAAGCGACACCAGGGCCGCCAAATAAATTATTCCACATTAATTACTAGAGGAATCCACTTGTTTATTCAGCCTGATTTCGTGCCGTACATACTTTTCCAAGAGCACCGTAGCCTTCGGTTTTGGGGGCCAGCCTGGAGCGTGGGATACAGTACTAGCAGTGGAAAGGAGTCCCTAGAAACCGCAAAAGATGAATAAAGCCCGTTTGCTATCGGGCTTTGCTCGTTGGATTCCCCGATTGGAGCAGGGGATTGGGTAAAGTAAATCGCTACTTGACCTGTAGAGATGAAGGAATAAGATCCCCACCAATAAATTGTAATATTGGGCGGTATTAATACGGATCAGGGAATGAAAGCTAGAGGGTTGGCGGATGATCAAGGGAATGGCCATCCCACAAAATTGAGTATGCCCCTACGGTAGGAACAATTTGTTTCTACGAGTATGATACTGCTGCACCTGCACTTTTCCAAAAATACAAGGGCCAGGCATAAAACAGTGGGGCCACGGAGCAGGGATGTTGAGATCGATTTTCAACAAAATTAGTAGTACTGTACTCTACAGCCATCCGATCTGAAAACACATGCCTCCCCTTGCTCAGCAAGAGCCTGGAGAGTGTTTTTTTGGTTTCTTTTGATGAATGCATTGAACCGGAAGCTAGACACCTGATTCGCTGATCATTTTTGTTCGAAGTTGACCGAGAGGAGAGGAAATAGAGATTCTCTCAGGGCCACGATTCTCCGGCGCACCACTACTGCCCAAATATTAGTCATGAACCGTACCACTATTTTATGCCTCACCCTTTTATCCAGAGTTTTGACACTGCAAAAAGTGAAAGTGCCAGTATCACCTTTACCGCTATTATTATTATTGATCTCATTGCTCTATCATAACCACCCCCAAAGGTTTGTATATCCTATCCCACAAATGTGCTGAGCTCTTCTCGTGCGCGAGAGCTGTGCAATTCGCGCGAGGTACAACACGAGTGTAGACCTCAATGGGGAACAAGGAAAGCTAGCGGTTGATGCAGGGGTATTTGATATGACAGGGAAAAAGTGAAATAGTCAAAGTAGGGTAACAAAAAAAATACCTGCTACAGTACCGATCCCTCAGCCCTGTTCGTCACCCGCTAACTGTCGTCGCGCCCCTTTTAAAGACTACATCTGTTCCACGAATCTCGGGCGGCACAATTGCCCCTCTCCCCCCCTTTTCCCTTCCATCACCTCCCCCCCCCCAATCGATACGTTAGTCGATCGTCAACATTTCCATCCGCGAAGCATACAGAATCTCGGGTTCTTGGTGACAACACCGACTCCCTCGATATGTCTCTGCCGAATGGCTCTGCTGCAGTCGATGGGGGTCAGCGATTCTGACCGGACTATGGCTATCACCGCTAGAGCCAACGATACGGCATTCGGACGTTCGACACAGCACCACGACAGTCCTATAATAACAGTAGGGATTATGAGCAAGATATCAACCTGAGAGTTGCTATCGACTAGCCTCGAAAGATTTTTCAGGAACCGTGAACGATACATGCCAAAACAGAGACCCGCAATCGGGGCGGAGGGGCACCGTGCTTTGGCGCTGATTGGCACCCGTCCTTGTAGGGCCCGCAAATATCTTTAGGCTGCTCCCGTTGGTTCTACCATAGGAGCCTTGTATTTAACGCGTGGCAAGAATATTCAAACAATTGTTACCATGGTGCCAACCCAAATAGAGCGTTAGCCCCGTTGCCAAAGAGCGCATCACGCTAGAGATGTATTATCCGCCATCGTCACCCGTTATCACTCTTCAATAATAGCGCCTGTTGAGATCCTTCGGTAATTGTGGCAGCAAAGTGCACTACGGGTAAAGACTTCGTTTTAGCTACCACGATCTGGCTCACCCGACCTTGTGGTGGTTGGCCAGTTTGAAGGCAAATTCAAATGCAGAAAGCGTTCCAAAGGAGCAGACCACCGATATGATATAGTGTTCTCCATATTTATTCCCCCGTCTATCATGTGAGCTGCCAGGGGGCAAGTGAGCGCGGCTGCCTCCAGGATGCGTTGTGAATGCCTCTTCAGCGAGAAAGCGCACTGTCTCGGCAAGGACGCCGCGAGAAACAGGAGGCATGAGACCTTGTGAAAATGGCGACAAATAGTCACAGAACTTTGTCATAATACTGAAGTGCCTCTTAAGGCTATCTGCTCTGCACTTGAAATTGGTAGTCGTGTCCCAGAATCTCGTTTTAGCCCACGTTTTGGCCTGTCCTGCCACCAAATCCCCTTTATCATACGGTTAACCTCGGGGAATTTTTTAGGGGTCCGCGGGGAGGGTCCCCGCGGATTAGCGCGTGCGTTTTTGAAGGCTGAGAGCCCAGGAAGGAGCTCTGGGAACCACACACGAGTGATATTCTTGTATAGTTACCGTACACAGAGGAGCTTATGCGTGATGTGCCCCTGTCCTAGCCTACAGGAGGCCGCAGGTGGTGGGAGAGCTTGTATTACTGGGGGCTGCGTACTGCCATCATTGAAGCGGGGGAGACATCCCAATTGCAAATCGTGTTTAGCTTACTTACGAAAATGTAAGAAAATTAGCTGTGCTTTGAGCCACCTTTGGCTAATTGGTGGTATGGTACTGTTGGCCGTAAGTATGGTTCAAGAGAACTAGACATTGAACTAAACTTCTCACGAAAATTATGGCAACCCCTAATGTAACTAGAAGCCTAATGCGCGTAAATTATGCCAAGTGGCAGGTGTCACAATTTTCGTAAGGTATGCGGGTCAACGTCTGCGAGTAGTCTTCCGGAACGACACCGCACTGGGTGTATGGTGGGTGGCCAGGAATAACCATACCTGAGAACCAGCAAAAGAAAAAGCAAAGGCCCAAAACTACCAGCGACTAACACTACCAGTACTGCTATAAGTCCGAAATCAAAGGAAGCGCGTTGTATGCCTGAGACTTTGAGGGAAGGAAATTTTCACGGGGTGTGCGATAGAGTCTGGTAGTTTACCATATTTTTCAGGTTTGCATGCGTGTGTTGTGCCATGTGTAATGTACTCGTACGATTAATCCCGGCAACCACAATACACTCCAGTAAGGTACAGAAGAGGTGCCCCAGGGGCGTTTAATCCGGTAACACTGTACCACAGGGCAACCTCTTCGCGCTGGTGCCTAGAACCGTCGCCCAAGCGTAAGGCAATGTTTAACTGATGTGGTAAGGCAACCTTGAAGTTGTAGGGCAAGTACAGTACTGTACCGGTATCATCAAAAAAAAAAAAACGCAGGAGACCTCCAGATTGGCTAATTGACGAATGAAGTGGTGATGAGGAAAAGCTACCGGGGGAAGACCTGCACGCGCCACGCCAGTGTCCTCACATAAAGGCAGTGCACACCCCGCATCCGCAGTCGACAATAGTTTATTCGTGCTAGATTCAACAACCCCGCCAGAGGCACCCAGGTCGACACCGAAATCATCAGTACCGGTACCGCTTCAGCGCTACATTTTAAAAGCCCTCACCTGCCCTCCACTACCACAGCTAACTCGGACCCCAACTCCTCCCAACTATCCATTTCATCTTCGAAACACCCAGCCGATATATAGAGAAGATGCGCGTCACCTCCTTCGCTCAAGATTCCAAACCCTACGAGCCAGCCCCTCCCCCTATGTATTCCTACACGAGCGCCAAAGATTCGCCATCGGTAAGCCGGCCAAAAGAGGTCACGACCGACGAATTCCTTGACCAACCGGGCGTCCCGGGCCCCGAATCGAGGGGCGCCAAGGAACAAACGGCCACAACAGATAGAATTCCGCAGGCTGCCGAGGGGACCTACCTTGCGGCCCCAGTCTACGAGGTCCCGCCCAATTTGTAAGTTGAAAAGGCCAAATATGCCCCTTCAAGTCCCAGATTCTCGACGTATGCTTATCATGTATCCCCCGAATCTCGTTTTCCGAGGATAGGTTCTCCATGTCCCACATGCCCGTCCCACCTCCCGACTCACACCAGCACAACGATTTTGGGGGAACTACCATGAGTTTTGGTAACCGCAATAGAGATTGCGGCAACGTTGAGAATAGTAACAATAATCATTTCAACGGCTACACGCAGCCCGTTACACCCAGACCCCCCATCAGGAATTACTCGAGATTCGGTAACGACAACCAGGGTTGTGGCAACGTCAAGAATAGTAACAACACCCGGGTTAACCTAAACACGAATGCATACCACAGGAGAGGGCCACTGAGGGAAGAATAGAAAAGGTCTGCCTTCGACTGGAGCCCAAGATTCTATCCGCTAACTAAGATCCCAGTCACCGCCCTCAACACCCGCTAAGGGGATACTTCCCTCAAGATATTTTCGCGGAATCCCTCCACCCAATTTCAATTCTCTCCATGTATTATCGTTTCCTCTCTCTTCTCCCCTTTTCCTTTTATTTATACTCCAGCATCTCCGCTCGTTTCAATACAATTCCCCTTCTACTAGAAAATTTTTGAAATAAAGGAAAGCATTGTTCTTACATGTGGCGGTAACGCTCTGTTCTATTCCGTTTTGTCTCCTCAAATTGTAATTCTATTGGTTTATTACCTTTACAACAAATTTGTATCATCACGATTGTTATTTTAAAGTTAGACCCCAGTGCAAAAGTCGTTCACGCCGCGCACTAGTATGATGTGTAGGTAGTAGGAGAAACAGTATTTCCACCGCCCTTCCGAGCCACCCCATAATCTTCAAGCCTCTAGACACGCTGTTTATGAGAGCTTTAAGCTTGAGGATTGAACTCGGGCCGGCTATATTGCGCTCCAGTTTGACGAAGCTGGAGTTTCGTTTAAAAGCTATAGAGATGACGCGGACCCCAACCACGAGATGAACATGCAAGCGATCTATCGTAAAGTGTAGACATCCCAAGCTCAGGAAGGTGCGAACCGACGAGGGAATAAAGAAGAATCGAAGTTAGGTAGTGTTAATAAGGCCCATCTGCCGCAGATGCCCAAGAAGGGCACCAATATAGAGAAAGAAAGAACACCTAGAACAAGGTCTAACACCGGGGATACGCAAGAACCAATAGCAGGACAACAAACAGCAGAAGCGAGCAAGCGAGTGATATCCCGTGATTGTTCCCCTAAAGGCAAAAAAAAAAAAAGTCCCAAGCCCTGTCTCACGATCACCATGCCCCCGGGGCAGGGGCTGTGTAAGCAGTTCCCGCAGAACAGCACCACTCTTCTGACAGGGGAGCCACCCGCAAACTAAAAGTTTAGCCTCCAAGAAAAATGGAATGAGATAATTCAATCATCCCAATGATAGTCACTCCCCCGCTTATGACTCCTAGAGCTCGGTTAGGCTAGGACCGGGCCGGGCTAAGCCTAGTGCCCGAAAGGGCCTCTCTGGTTACCATCCAGTCCAGTGTTAGGCATGTCGGGGTGTATATCTTTGCGGTCGTCGTTTGTCGGCCGGCGCTATCGTTGGGGGTGGGTGTTGTCCACTTCGGGTCAAGTGACCACAAAGCCTTCGCACCCGATAAGAGAGGTAAAAATGTAGCGGTATGAATGACTCACGCTTCGGTGTTATCCAGAAATCGCGTGAGAGATTGTGGGATGGAGGATGTGTATAGGAGGTTCGCACTCGCCGAGTTGTTCCTTCGGAGCGTTCGTTTGTTCCCCTGCATAAGGATTGGAAGTTGCGTGACAGGATGGATGTGAATCCATGAAATCCTCGTTGGTGGTCAGAACGAGGCTGAGGAATCATTGATCCAGCCAAGATTCGGAGGGGTGGAACTTTGTGTAACGTGCTTGTGCTTCTGATCGAGAACTCTCAGGTCTGACTCTGGTGACACTTTCTTTCACTTTCTATTTTTCCTTTTTTTTTTTTTTTACCGTTCGATCAATTGCTCAATTGTAGTCCGGTGCGCAGAAAGCCAAGTTGAAAAAAATGTCGGTGCGATAAATGACAAGAAGCTCGGTATGGTGGTTTGAAAGTTTTCGCTCGCTTGTTGGTTGGTGGGCTGAGACGGGACCCGACGAGGCTGAGCTTCCTTTTCGCCAAACACGGTCATGCTCCTACCGTATAATTTCTCCCTTGCACAAGCAATATCTTATTTCGCGGCGCACGGGCAGATCTCCTTCAGGCGAGATTAGGGTATTCCTCCACAGATTTCCTAGATTTTTAGCCATTTAACGGAAGCTTGAAGCACAGACTTTAAATCACCCATATCACCATCACAGCTCTATTGATAAAGTGAATTGAACGGCGCATTTTTTGTCACTTTTTTGTGCTTGGGAGGGTGTCGTTTTTAGAGTTTCTCGAATTGTGCAGGGCAAGCGAGCCAGGCTCTCCATGTGATCTCCACGGAATGGAAAATGTGCGCTTTATCGGTAGGGTATCTGATTTCGGGGGCCAGGGATCAAGTATTGTGTTACCGCACGGTAGTACTGTACCTGTGCCGTTAGTTAACCTCCAATGTTCTAGTAGCAGCACTGCCAGCAATACCGCACTCGAACACACCTACAGGAACAAACATGATACAAGTACTGTACTATCGGGGACTGCATTCCCTCCTAGAGCAGTCGAGGCCAGGGGATCGGGAAAATTCTAGTCCGAAATCTTCCGATTTTCGATAACTTGCCGAAAGCCGGGAGGGCTATGTTCTGCATATTTTCGGGGTCAGCGCCAAGCTCTGCCCTGCTCTTTCATTCCCAGCCTTAGGACATCCGACTGCCACGAATCCGCCGGAATTTCTTTTCCTCTTGCGCCCCCCCGGTGGCTGTATATAAAATGTTTGTATTTTGTTAACGACATGCAGGCTATCGGGGGTGGTCAGCGTCCCTTTGGGTGTAGCTTTTTGAACCCTGCGTTATTCGCTTAATGCAGCCTTGACTACAATATTTCCAAGACATTTGATACCATCCTGATATATTTCGTCTTTCCAAAAAGCCCTGGATGAGGCCGATCGGCCGGGTCTGAGGGAAGTGTGTACTGCTCTCGTACGGCGCATGATCTAGATGATGCCCGGGAAGGCATAAAAGAGCTTCGCAGTGGCATCATATCCCTCTAGTCCTAATGATATAGGATGCCCGCGCTCTGGTATCCTCGCCGTATAAAGGCTCACTGTCTTGCTGCCCAGCGACTTTAGCCCAATAGATTCATGAAGCATCAATAAATCTTGATTTTTCGTAAAAAACTACTTAGACACAGCACCGGGTTGCAGTCTGGGGAGGGCAGTGGATCTGCATGTCCCATCTATCTACAAGGTAAGCAATGCGATTTCCAGCGCACCCACCTTGGCCCATACAAGAATACCCCCTTCCATCATCCCTCAATCCGCAACCGAGAGCCTTTTCAGAAAGAAATATAAAAGCCTACTTTCACATTCTTTGGTCTCTACCCTCCACCAAACAAACCCGATGCTTTCTCCTCTCCCTCCCGGGAAAGCTAGCTATCAAGGATACACAACCAGCTGCGTGAAATCACAATAGCCAATCACTATGGTTGAAATTGTAGTACAAAGCGGCCATCGCCCCCCCCCCCCCCCCCC
>PYWC01000019.1:1086871-1117248 GCA_003182015.1 Tuber magnatum | reverse complement strand
TCCCCTCAATTTGAAGGGTGCTGTACGGTACAGTATCTTCGGCTTGGGCATCTTACACTCCCCTCCTATCCGAAAATAAGACCAAAAAAATTTCAGACTTTGTATATCCTGTGCAAAAGCGGTTATCAAAAGGTCCCCTATAACACCCTGGGGAGGGGCCCCTGCGCATTGATGTCCGAAAAACGCCAGTTTCGATGTTCTTTTGCCCCATGAGTCTTCCGGACCAATTGGCGCCGATCCTCCAGCGCAGAATGATACCACATGACCACCACTGAAATTCCTCCCTTCCTTTGTCACCGCAAACCTACCGCACCCATCCCATCCAGGTAGACTGTCAGTAGGCTCCTCCCACCGCAAAACGCTATACAGTCGCACACCGCTATCCCGGATGGCCAATTTCACGGATTTCATACGGGGAAACGTGATCAATGGAGAGAGAATTTGAAGACTTGTTCCCGTTCTTACGAGAACCTTCGTCCTAATTATTATTCATAGGCGGTATTAACACTCAGTCGCCCATCCAGTAACTACACGCATGTCACTTTTTTTGCTCTCCTCCGCGTCACTGCTCCGAGTAGGAGTGATATACCCTTCCTCCAGGCCCCAGTTCAACTTCGCGTTTGCAATACCCTTTTCCATTTTCTTTCCCTTTCCCTTCTCCGCATCTTTTTCCCTTTATCACTGCGCTTACACCTGGCCCTGCTTTCTTTCCCGCAGTTTTTCTGACAGCAACCACAGCACCCTATCCAGCAGGCTAACGTTCGATAGGAACAGGGTCTAAGATTTCCCAAAATCTCACCCGAATACGAAAACCCCCCCTTCCAAGTTCGACGAGCGGGATTCCGCAAGGGTTCAGAAGTGACAGAGATTTTGTACGGTTCAGTGAGGCATGATACCGTAAGAACTTGAATAATTGGACCCGGTTTCATGTAGGCCGAAATTTCCCCCTATGGAAAGGGGGCAAAACACACAGCGAAAATAGGCCCTCTCCCTCCTCCGAGACAGAAAAAAAAAAAATTTCTTGACCTTACCGAGAGAGGAAAGCCCAACGACATGAAACCGGGTCCAATTATTTCAGTTTTTACCGTATGTGATCCTGCGCGATCCGGGATAGAGGTGTGCGACTGCCCAAAACTCAACCGCGGCAATGCTTGGAACGTTAGCTCGTCTGGTTCTGGGCACAAATTATCCCACCCGGCAGCTCAGAATACCACCAACCCCGAACCCATAGTGCTAAACAACAGCAACTTCCACACTTAAGACCTAGAAATATTTTTAATTTATCACTCACTAGAGATTTGGTGAAGAAACTTTGAAAATGTTAACCCAAGCAGAAGCCAGGCTGATTTTAAGTCCGAATGGAGCGCTCACCTAAAATCCAGGCATGGGGCTCTCCGTTGAAATAGTATCCAGATATTATCCTTGACGATTAGGAAGCCAAGCCACAAATCAATATCGCATTAGGAAATTGTCTCCCATTCAGCAAGTGACCTTTAATGAACACAGGTGTCGATCTGCAGCCCCGTGAGAAAAAGACAACACTCGGTCGCTTTTTTTTTGTCCAACTCAATATTTTTCCCCCCCAAGCCACGATTACAAATCCGTGACAGCGTACACGGATTACTGATTTCCAACGTCCATTTGAATCCATCGAATCGACAATGCGGAGAACTGTCACCAGCAACCCGACGAACATCGAAGCTGACGGGACATTGCTCGCAAAGATATCGTAGGTCTAATAGTGCGGCCTAGTTTTTGCCCCAGCGACCCGGGATTCGGCGCGAACATTAGGCCGCAGTGCAGACAGACCCTCAATGAAAGTAAGGTATTTTTTAACAAATGGAAACCCCGGTTCCCTAGTATCATATGATAACTTAATAGACAGCTCACGCAACGAGGGTAGAGGACAAAATATTCCCGTAGCACGCTAATACTATACCTTGATTCACCGATCGGAAGGAACAATTCCCAGCAAATATGCAGCTCTTCGCGCCCGAATGGGTTGTTGATGTATTGCCAGCGATTCCGGGCGGCAGTCAAGCCATTTCAAGACCAAAGGGAGATAGATCACCAGCGGAGGGCACCGCATCTTCCAAAAATCGCCGGAATGCTACGGACTATCGCTTCCTCACGGCGAAGCTTGAGATTGATCGACGGTGCTGGGTTTATGCCGGAACACGGACTCGAGGTTCCCCATTTTCGGGGAATAGCTCTCCAACAGTCCCGAGCACCTGAATATTCCCCACCGGGTGGGCGGGCACATATTCGGGGTACAATAGAGAAACAGCATCCTGGGAGGATAAGAATTCTACCCAGAAGCCCAAGTACATATGGTACCATCAGATTCCTCCATACACGATTGGATAAGAATAAAAACCCCGATACCGCAGGTAGCAGGCGAGAGTTAGATATTCTAAAGAAAATTCTAGAATCTATTTCGAAGACGTAAGTAAGGAGAAGGTCAGGAAGGCTATCTTGAGTTTCACCGACATGTAAATCCCAAATTTCCACCAGTTCTCTAAATATTGAAAGAACCCTGCGGGAAACGACCATCTACCGCAGGGGGATAAAACTTGCTGAAATGACGGATAGTTTGTGGCTAGGGGACTGGTACAATGTGGTGGTAGAACGGACAAGGTCGTAGCGCTGAGGGATGGTAGGAACCGGACGACCACCCCGGCCCGGTTCTCTCATCCGGAAAGACTATCGCGGGTCGAAGAGCTACCGTAGGAACCGGGATGATTGGGGAACTTTCTAGGACCTTGCAGTTGCCTCTCCTAGTAAAATCTGTTGGTCTCATCTGCGTGCTGAAGGGCCCCCCTAATCCAAAGGGGGGGGAATTCTGGAAGTTCCAGCGCCGTTCTCAATTATTACAGTTCTTACCGCATATCACACCCCTGGTGGTCTAAATAGAATGGTCTGGTCTGGGAACGGCTAATGTGCCTTCAATACGTACGCTATAAGCCGACCATCAATGACTTATAGCCTAGATAACCGGAGCTTTACCTATCTGCTTAATCCATTTCGCCCAAGAGATCCTTCCACCCAACCCGACACGTACAGTAGACTTCCCCCGACAACCATGGAAATCTGTTTGGCCTATCCAAATTCCCTGCAGATCAAGAGCCTCCCCACAAGTACCACTCTGTCT
Organism: Tuber magnatum; assembly: GCA_003182015.1. Lineage (NCBI taxonomy): Eukaryota > Fungi > Ascomycota > Pezizomycetes > Pezizales > Tuberaceae > Tuber > Tuber magnatum. The sequence goes on along the minus strand of PYWC01000019.1, from coordinate 1,114,097 downwards.
CCTAGAACATAGCTCCTCGGCTATACTTCCTCATATTGGGGAAAATACGTGAAACTCGCCCTCTGCGATCACACAGAATCATTCGTATGAGAGAGCTCGATACATCGCAACCACAAATGTACTAAATTACCTGCAGAGAAAGGGTGGGTTATCTCAGCCCCGTCCACTATGCTCTATTGTCCTTGCTTCTCCGGGGTTACCAAGGTTGCTGATACCTTGATAGAGGCGAGAGATTGAGGTGACAAAGGAGATAGGAGGACGCTCCACCGCTATACTTGTTGCGAAAAGCGTGCATGAAGGGCTGGTGCAGCCACTGTTTGGATGGTGGATCACCAACCCCAAAGAACTGGATGACGAGTGCCAAAGGCATACCGGGAGCCACTAAAGGGCGGGGCTGAGAAGGTAGTAAAAATAGCGCACCAACTGCAAGAAGGAAACTAGAGCAAGGTACGACTGGCTTCGAGTTGATTCGGAGTAGACAACCAAACAGAACCAGGATTCTCTCCCAGGGTTAATCGAGCCCACGATTGGGCGTAATCCCGAGCCAAATAATTCGATTCAAATCTTGGAAGGGAACGGGGGAATGAACGGATTATTACCGGGAGATTGGCTAGTGTTTATTTAGGTTGGGCTTAGCCTTTATCCGCCAGACTAACCGGTCTCTTTTCATCCAGTTTCTACCACTACTGGTTTTTCCCCACTACTCTCTCGTTGTCAGACTCCATTTAACTTTCCTCATATCTTCCCCGCTCGTCGTACGACTTTGCAATCGTGCCATGTTCAGCTACTGTATGCCCCTTCGCAAAAACCTGACATTCGCCGTCCCCCGAGGTTCTCGTACAATGCTAACCTCGGCTTTCTTTTATTTATTTTTTCTCCCTCCGGGATTTCCGGTTTGACATAAACCCGCACCCCCGCATACGGTAGAAAAAAAAGAAGAAAAGCAAGCTTCCCTCACTCCTTCTCTGCCACACAATTTCACTGTTTAGTCGAGTGACCTGTCGTGATATAATCCGGATAAAAGTGAATACAACCGGACTTCAGAGCAGCCCAAACCGGGGCGGTATCTGTTGCTCTGGGTAACCCGGTTAACAGCAGAAATTCCCGGGACTAGAGGGCACCGAAAACCGGATCTGTTGTTGAAGGGGTTGACTCCGGTGGCCCAAGGCAGCGAATCTAACCCCTGAAAGTTTCCAGCATCAACTCGTCGATCAATGGACTCCACTAGGGAGAGGCTGATCTTTTTTTTTTTTNCCTTACATCCAACCAGTCTCGAAGAGGGGAAGGGAAGAACAACCTTCTCAGGGGAGGAACCTCCCCCTCCTGGTTCCCCATATGGCGATGAGTAGGGCAAATTTCTGCTCACTTTTGAAATTTCTCCAATCCGTTAGGTATAATACTCAGAATGGTTTTTTTTTTTCAACGACTTTTTACCCATCGCTAGAGAGATGTGCTCGAGCTCAGCAACGGCTCTTGAAACTCACCTCCCCTCAATTTGAAGGGTGCTGTACGGTACAGTATCTTCGGCTTGGGCATCTTACACTCCCCTCCTATCCGAAAATAAGACCAAAAAAATTTCAGACTTTGTATATCCTGTGCAAAAGCGGTTATCAAAAGGTCCCCTATAACACCCTGGGGAGGGGCCCCTGCGCATTGATGTCCGAAAAACGCCAGTTTCGATGTTCTTTTGCCCCATGAGTCTTCCGGACCAATTGGCGCCGATCCTCCAGCGCAGAATGATACCACATGACCACCACTGAAATTCCTCCCTTCCTTTGTCACCGCAAACCTACCGCACCCATCCCATCCAGGTAGACTGTCAGTAGGCTCCTCCCACCGCAAAACGCTATACAGTCGCACACCGCTATCCCGGATGGCCAATTTCACGGATTTCATACGGGGAAACGTGATCAATGGAGAGAGAATTTGAAGACTTGTTCCCGTTCTTACGAGAACCTTCGTCCTAATTATTATTCATAGGCGGTATTAACACTCAGTCGCCCATCCAGTAACTACACGCATGTCACTTTTTTTGCTCTCCTCCGCGTCACTGCTCCGAGTAGGAGTGATATACCCTTCCTCCAGGCCCCAGTTCAACTTCGCGTTTGCAATACCCTTTTCCATTTTCTTTCCCTTTCCCTTCTCCGCATCTTTTTCCCTTTATCACTGCGCTTACACCTGGCCCTGCTTTCTTTCCCGCAGTTTTTCTGACAGCAACCACAGCACCCTATCCAGCAGGCTAACGTTCGATAGGAACAGGGTCTAAGATTTCCCAAAATCTCACCCGAATACGAAAACCCCCCCTTCCAAGTTCGACGAGCGGGATTCCGCAAGGGTTCAGAAGTGACAGAGATTTTGTACGGTTCAGTGAGGCATGATACCGTAAGAACTTGAATAATTGGACCCGGTTTCATGTAGTCCGAAATTTCCCCCTATGGAAAGGGGGCAAAACACACAGCGAAAATAGGCCCTTTCCCTCCTCCGNTCCTTTTTGGCAAACCCCGAATCGAGCCGAATCGAGGTGGACTCACCTTCCAAATGATACCCCGGATCGAGACGTTAACCCCAATATAAAAGAGAAGGAATGAAGGGTCGGATACCACCCCCGCGTGCTGCTGCCGAGAACGGGAACGGTGCTTTGGTAAAAAGGAAATCATTTTTTTGCCATCACTGGATGCCCCGCTTTAGAAAATGTCTTACGACATACTTGCCCGCCCCTGTGAATGGTATCTGCTCAATTGGCCCTTGTCCTAGCTTTCTGGAGAGCACAACATTCATTCCACCTATATAGCCACCTCTCCTTCTCAGCCAGTCGCGGTTCCAGCAGGAGGCAGTCCAGTGGCTAGCTTGTTTGCTACTTTACCAAAAAATTAAGCAGTACGGATTCAATACTTATATGCACGCACAATAAATACCATTATTTATACATAGACCCTCAGAGACTATACAGTGCGCTCAAGTATTTTGCCATCTGTTTGCTTTCCTCCCATTGTTCTAGAATGACCTAGATGAGTATTTATTTCTTCCTTTCCTGTCATACTTCCTTCCCACCTACCCCCCTCAATTGCACACCAGCAGGCTCCAGAGGTCACAATATTTCATGGTACCACCATTCCCCTTACCCCCCCCCCAATGCTCAGGCCTCCCCCTTCACGGAGTGAAGGAGTATCCGGTATCGAATTATAATACGGGCTTTTAGATGGAGATAGATTGTTGAGTCCTAGGAAATATGATATTTTCAAGATATGGTGATAAAAAATATGTTGTACTGTACATACAGAACAGAGCCTAAAAATTGAATCGCATCGAATCGAGCCGAGTAGAGAGACACTGCCCACCTTTCATTATGATAGAAACAACTAAAATCCGCCTCCTAAAACCCAACTATTCCACACCCCTCCTTCAACCGCATTCCGTAACTCTAATCTCAAACCTTATACCACCTACAATCCCAGCAGCATCGCCAGCCCCCCACGTCCCCACACATTCACACTCCATCACTCGCCTTACACCTCCTGCCTCATCCTCCTCAGGGCTCTCCCCGATGAGCCGCAAAATCTCATGCCAACAGCAGCCACCGGTACGATATCGCATCTGCTGTGTGAACGATAGATGAAGCAACAATTTCCCCAAGCTCTACAAAACGCCTTTCAAAGAATGGGAAAGGAAAGGAAGAAAAACACAAAAACTGCACACCGAGAAACAAATTCAGGAAGGGGAAAGAAAGAAAATCGCGATCCCCCACCCTCCTCCTCACTTCCGCCTCCGATTATCTACCAAGTGAAACAAAAAGTAAAGTAACAGGAAAAAAAAAAAAAAACTATTGGTGTTTGTATCATAAAGTGGCATCTCAAGTGTCATATGGCTATTCTAATGCCCCTGCCCGAGACCATAGAAGCCATGTCATGCCTCACTACTACCCTCATCATAGAGCCTCGCTGAAAGAAGAGTTAAAAAGTGGGAAGAGGAAAACAACTAATCGTACGGTCGTGTAGAGGAGGAAATGAGAACAAGAATACAAGCAACTCTGAGGAACCAAGATGTCCGAGCAGCACAACTCCAACATCTAGCGGAACCCCCAGAGGGTGAAAAGGGAAAAAAAAAGAAGCCTGGAGATATTCGCGAACCAGTTCAAGACAACAGTTCTGCATCCTATCACTATCCTAATCTATCTCAAACAAGAAAGCATCAGCGCATCTCCGTTAAGAGACGCAGCCACGTTATAGATAGAAAAAGAAAAGACAAGAAAGATAAGGCAGAATTGCTCCAAGACAAATTACAAAGCCTGGCAACGAAACAGGGATATTTTAACTGAGAAGGGCCTTTCGTGCCATTTAGGTTAGAGATGAAATTTTACTCCGCAACATCCGACAGAAGTTGTAACACTAATAAGTTAGCTCGCCCGGTGGAAGAAAGCTGCACTCGGCCCACCTACCCGCTCATAGGATCGAGCACCTCTTCTTTTTGAGTTGTTGAGGAGGCTCCAGAGCTGCGACAATAGCCTATGACATGCCAAAATATATCAACAAACCGAGATTAACTATCCCAAAAGTATCGCCGGCCACATACCTCGTCAAAAACATTTTTGAGACCCTTCTGGGTCAAAGCCGAGCATTCTACATACCTGTCGTAGACCCCATTAGCACCGCATGAAATCATATGGCCAGGATCGGGATAAATAGTCCTAGACTAGAAATAAAACATGGCATACTTTATTGCGGGGGCGGGAGGTTCATACTTGACGGCTGATAAGTCTTTGGCGAGCTGCTCACCCTGTTTGAAAGTGACCGGAGATTGACGTTGCTTGATCAATTTCTCAATCACAGCAGGATCGTCGCGAAGATCGACCTGGGTTCCTAGATGTTATAGAACAAAAAAATTAACGCACGAGACATAATAGTAAAAAAAGTAATACCTACCGACAATCAAACACGGAACACCCGGACAATGATGCCTAACCTCAGGAAGCCATTTCTCCTAGAGTAGTTGATCAATTATCAGGATCCTAATTAATTTCAAAAAAAAAAAAAAAAAAAAAAAGTCAGAGGAAACAAACCTTGACGTTCTCAAAGCTGGGGGGAGAATTGACACTGAAACAAATCAAGAACACGTCGGTCTGAGGATAACTCAAAGGTCTAAGGCGATCGTAATCCTCCTGCCCTGCGGTATCAAACAACCCAAGAGTGTACGGCTCATCTCCGATCCTGGCAAAGACAAAATATCAGTACCCAACTCAATTATATCCAATTGATAACACGAGACTCACATAACAGTCACGGCATAGTTATCAAAGACGGTGGGAACGTATTCGCTCGGAAACTTGTTGGTGGTGTAGGAAATGAGAAGACAGGTCTTCCCAACAGCTCCGTCACCAACGACTACACACCTATAAAACACAACAAGGTCAGCAAAATACAGTAGAAAAATACGGCATACAATATCCGGCATCTCCAAGATCTCTTCTCATAGGATCGCGTATTACTTTGACGATCCAATTCCCGTCGCCCCAACATGGCTAATTCCAGCAAGAGGCCTCACCGCCGCCACCGCGACATCCCAAGGCGGCGCAACCGAGAAGCTGGCAGTAACAGAAAATCCAACATGACAGGCAAGAGATCGGGGAGCCTACTTGATAGTTGCAACAACCATTTTGACTCTGCAGATATATTCGAACTCGCGATGCTTTGCAAACCGGGTTGTGGAATCGGGAGTGGTGGGATCGTGGTTGTGGAAAAGGTGGGCTTGCTAAACAAAAAAGTGTCAGAGGATCCACGGAACCGGGAGATTAAATAGTGTTTGCGGTGGTGCAAGAGGCGCGAGAGGCGGGGCATTAGGAGCTAGGGCTAGAAGATAGGGGATGGGACAATTTTTTGCCCTAAGGGAATGGAAAAGATTGTAGCACCGAGGGCCGAGTGGCTCTACGAACAAGAAGGAAGGGGTATACAAATGAGGTGACATAGCATGGGTAGACAAGATACCTGCGCGCCTCTGGGCGATGGGAAGGGAGGAATTGAAGCCGGTGATGAATACGTACATGATACGTGTAAAGAGAAGGCAAATTCCAGAGAAAAAAGTAAAAATAAAAATAAAAAGTAGGGGAGGGAAGCAGAGGTGAGAACGAAAGGAGCAAATATAGGACGGAAACAGTGGACTACTGAGCAGCAAGGACGGGGCTGTTGACAATCTAGAGAACGAAGCGGCGGCTTACCTGGAAACGCAAAGGAGAGGGAGAGAGGGAGAGAATGAGGAGCGGGGAGTCGGTCGAGATACGGAGTTTGCGGGGGAAGAGAGTCTGGAAGCGAAAGACACACGTGGTGGGGCAACAATCGGAGCGTAGCTAAACAAATGGACCTTGGCTCTGTTCGTCGACCTCTGTTGCTTGACCTCTTGGTGTTTCTTTCCGGGGAAGTGCCTTGTATCCGTCGGGAAAAGGGGCTCTGCTGGGGCTGCTACTATACCGTTGACAAGAGGGGGCTTGCGGTGGTAATCGCTTTCAGGAGTTGTCGGGGAGAAAGGATCACCTTCCCTTTGGCTTTATCGCGTGGGTCTGGTGTTTGAGGACAACGTGCCCGGATAGGGGGTGAGTGCGGGATGACACGGCGATGATGTGTGGGAGGAAGTGTTGGCTTGCTACTGATGATAGAACGAAAGGGGAGGGAAGGACGACGGAGAAGTGAGGTCGACTGGTATGGCTGCCGCTGCTGGTGGTGGTGGTAGTGGTGGTACTGGTTGTGGTGGTGGTGGTGGTGGTGCTGCTGCTGCTGCTGCTGCTGCTGCTGCTGCTGGGCTCAGGGATGGGTTGCATACCTGCCCGGCTGGCGTTGCAGTCTTCTACGAGTATAGTACCGAGGCCTTGGCCAACCTGATTGGTCAAAAATGGCGGTGAAAGACTGGATGGTGGCCCAACGTTGAATGAACGGAAAAGGGCGCTGCTACAAGTGCCAGGGGGATGTTTTCGTACAAGATAGGGATCATTTCCCGGGTTAACCTAAATTAACTGTTCGTTTACCCGGGATGATGTTTTCGTACGGGACATGAATTATTCTGGTTGGTAACCCGATTTAACCGTTCATTAACTTTCTATTGGGTACAGTACAAGAACAGGACGAGTACCGTACTAGGACTTGTACAGTACTCGTAATAATATCATAATATTGAACCACAATAAAATCCTAGTGGTTCTCGTCCTAATGCAGATACGTGATAGTCCTTTCCGAGGAATCTTTTACTCTCAACAGGAATAGATGGTTTTTTATGTATAATAATATTATATATTATATAATAATAATATTGTATCATACCTCCAATTTTCTATTTTTTTTTTCCCCAGTTCTCTTCTCGTCTCCCTACTATCTTCTGCCGCCAAACATCTGAGGTTATTCCAATAATCAGTGTATTGTCCTCCCACCCTGTGCTCCTCCACGGTATCTCATCACCATTCCCCCCTATGCACCGCCGGAGCTAACCCTACTCCCCCCCCTATATCGCGTGGTTCCTTGCCAAGCCGCCAGAAAAACGTGTGTCCGAGCGGTTACCCGGCCAACCAACTCTGAGCGAGGGCAGCCGCTGGTGCTGTGCTCGCACTATAGTAGCATTCGTACTGTTCTGTACCCGTATGCGGTGTTCCTCTCTCGAAATGTAGCATGTGAGGCTTCACGCAGTTTCCAGGTATGTATGGCACTGTAGAGTATCATGGACACGAGGGCTCACTTGCTAATATATGTGTACTCGAGTACCGGTACCGGTATACAGGTAAGGAATTCACTATTGTAGCATGATACAATCAACACGGCCTTCTCACATTCTCAGCCCCCCAAAAAACCTAAATACCAATGTTATGAAAATCGCCTGTTTCAAACCTTATTCATTTCACGGAGAGATGAGCAACTATTGTCCTATTGTTCACTCGGCCCGCCCGTTTTCTCGAACAAGCACCGCCTCAACTAAATTCGTCGCAAACAACCTCCCGAAGCCGCTAGACAGTCTCTTTTTCTGTCCCCTTGCAGAAGTACCGGCACTCCACCGGTACCCGTACAGTACTCGTACTGTACAAGCACTTGTGGTCAGCAGGGAGCGAAAAATCGAAAAATGAAGACAAAAAAAAAACAGTCTTGGGCAGGAGAAATCAAAGCCTCGTGTTACCCTGCAGGAGCTACCACTCCGACTCCCGCCCATCACCGCCCTCGGTCAGCCTCGCTCCGAAGAGCTCTGCTCATCACAGTAGCCCACGGTAAATGCTGTTCAGCTCGCGGTACTTCCGACATGAAAAGCACTCGTCAGGGCAAACGGCTTCCCCCCCCCCCTCTTACCATTTCCATACTGCTATCCGCCCGCACGCGAGGGAGCAGAAAGCAGCAAACGAAAGGAAAAGAGAGGGGAAAATGAGAGGAGAAAAAAAAAACCCCCTACGGGTCACCTGAAGGGAGAGAGGGCAACTTCTCCACTCAGATGTCGTCAATAACCAATTGTCGCAGCTCTGTATGATCGGCGTCAGGGATGGTGCCTACCTTCATTGATCCGCTCCCAGAGTCTTGTTCCCGAGCTCGCTCGCTTCATCAGAGTACCGGTACCGCGATAAATACCGGTAGTTGAATCCAACCGGGACGCAGGATGCGCGATATTTGGACAGAAGTTTTCCAGATACCGTTTCATTAGGCTTTGTGCAGTTCAATGAATGGGCCCACGCGAAAAGATTTCAGGGTCCAATGACGCAAAAGGAAAAAAATAAAATAAAATAAAATACTGTGAGGCTCTAACAACATGTTTGGCTGCCTCGGACCCGGAAAATCTGGGGTACATGAGCGATTCCTTTTAATAGGTTTTTAAGGGGCCGGTTCCAATCGCCGATTGTGATTAAATATGCTACTGGTGTCCTCCCGAAAGGGTATTTTTGCAGCCAATATTGGCGATTCGCTTTCACTTGTGGGTTGGGTGCAGCTTCTCTGTCGCCCCGATTGGTCGATGTTTCACGCTACCAGAGCGCTACTGTACGAGTGGATTGGAACGAAGAAAACGGTGACAGGGCTAGAAAACACAAGTACGCAGTCAAATTGTATCGTCCTTCCCCTACGGTATTTAGGGTCACGGTAGTTGGCGATCCCCAAGCAAACGCTGATGCTACTTACAGATAGTTATGGCAGGATGGTTGATTACCATGGTAAACTGGTTGAAATGATTTTCATGTGCGGCCATATCCCCCAGCAGCAACTACCGCATTTGAAGAATTTTGCATGGACAATCAAATTGCCACATCGACCCCAGGTATCACAGCCTGCGCGAGAGTTGTACCATAAAACTGCCATACCGCCATACTCGGCCGAGATACCACGTCGTGCTGCCTCCCATAGCATCAGGAGACATCCTCAAGGATCCCCCCGAAACACAAACCCCAATCAATAATCCTACCCTGACTCGACCTGCCATCTCCCCACACTGGTCGACTATCGTACCGTATGCATACCGTACATGCCAACCGGGTTTCCCTCGGAAAATCCATCCACCCCTTCATATCTGAGCCGACTCGTATCGCATAAATAAATATCTGGCGGCCCCTTACCTACAATACCGGTACGGTACCCTCAATGACATCTCACTTCCTGCTTTTTCCTGTAGATATCATCATACCGTCCTCGGGTAGGGCTATGCCCCAAGCCCCTGCTCTACCTTTACTATTGCATACCCGTATCATACCATGACATGATACTCCTGGCGAGAATGGTGTCCCGGGTGCTCCCAAAACCTCGGTAAGCCCAGGATATCAGTGGAGCAAGAGGGTTTATCGGAAAATCCGAGGTGATGGATCGGTTTGCGGCATCCTACTCACTCGGGAACTTTGTTTCTCGAATCTCCGATGCTTCCCGAGAAGTAATGATTTTGGTTATCCAAGTCGCTTTTTTGGCTGTTTTTGGTTGCATCGTCCTCAGACGTCCAGGTTTTTGACCCCGCTGGTGACTTGGTATGCTATGATACTCGAGTGCATGCATATCGGTTGCACCGGGCCGTTGGTCACACATCCCGAAGTCTGATTCGGTTAGAGGGGGATGAGGCGAGGACAGAGGCCGAAGGGATGGGATAGGAAGGGTTGGGTAAAGCGATAGAATATATGGATTGGAAGATCTAGTTATGGCCGCATAGCTCGATATGAATGAAAGATATAGACTATCCTCCCCGGCACCATGGGGTGGCCCGCGCTGCCCGAACCAGTTGGCCTCCCGACCCGCACACGGCCGAAAAAAATGAGTGGATACGCCCCGGCGTTACCATGTCCTGAGAATGTCCCAACATCCTTGATGTACAATGTTAGACTTTACCCGATCCCCATTTTGCTATAGCCCTCCATATCTATAAGTGCCCTGCGATTCTCCGCTTTTCTCTGGCGATGATACGGTAGACTAATAGAGCTACGGCGTCTCATCTTCAAAGCTTTTCAAGCGCTACGAGTAAGAGGGCCTGATCGCGGTAACGGGAGATCGGTCTGACAACAACCCTCCATAGAGGAACCTTGCAGGTGGAGCTGCTATTGCAGAAATTCAAGCGATGTGGAATGATTGCTCCGGATCGTGATTACAGTGGAATTGGGAGAAGACTGTTATTCCGAAGGAGCCTCGGAGTTACAGTCCCAGTATTTGGTGCAGAGTGTGTGGGTCTGACCGCTAGATCTAGCACTCTGATAAGTGCTGATCACAGACCCCCTACGATGGTAACCTGTTCGGATTTGGGGATTGGATTTAGGGAGAGGAACGATCTCCTTTCGCCTGGGGAGTCGTGGGTTGGGCAGTCAGGGTAGAAGTCTAGAAACAAGAGGCAGATGAGATATGGATAAGCAAGAACTCTGTGGTCAAGTCATGCAGGGGTATTTCCCCCAAAGCGGATTTTGGCGCACTTGAGGAGCGATTATTACCCAAACTCTGAGCAGATGAACTTAAGGAGACATGGGAGCATAGAATTCAGCTGTGTTCTGGAGGTCCTCACCGATTCGTCGGGACTTTTTTGGCCACAGCGAGGGCTCTAGAGTTTGGGGCGACGGTGGGACAACAGGTCAGCTATATGATACTGAGTTCTACGTCACAGACCTGCCTGCTGTTGATTGATGGCATTTTAGGATTGGTGGAACGGAGATGGGACTATGATAGTCTGGTTTGGAGATTGAAGGATGGATTGCGCTCTTTGTCCTTCTAAAACCTAGATTTCTATGAGAGTTATATACCGAATCCTTAGTCTCTCATAATAAAATGTGGGTTCTAATACCGTACACCCGCCACTCTGCCCTCCGCTAGATTGATCACACCTCGTTCTTTGTCTGCTGCATCCTATTATTTCAATTCCCACGTATCCTGTGTTTGACCGCAGATATAGAATCAACCCTCCTCCGAGATATTACCAACGCCACATCAGATGCTACATTGGAACATCTGTATGACCGGTTTAGATATCCCCGTAGACAACCGAACAAGCATCTGGAGCCAAAATTGAACACAGTGCCGCGCCAGTATCCCGCACAACAGCGGAGGATACCTTAGCGCGATAGCGCGGATTTTCAAAGTTCACAAGATGAACCCTTTCTTTCCCCTTCAACTCTCTCCAGCGCCATGGAACTTGTACGAAACTACGGTGCAAGAAGGTGAGAATAGTGACCTCTCAAACCCCGCCCACACCGTGATCAATTCCCATCATGGGTATCAAAACCGTTACTATTCATCTTAGAACCTACAGAATTGAGGAGAAGTTGTGGGTTTTAATTGCGCCTTGGGCGCTTTTTTAATCTGAATTTTAACCGCTAGGTGAACAGAGGTGATGAAGTCACCACCCTCCCCCCTCCGGCACCGTACTCCCCGGGGATAACTAAACATCTCCACATTTCGAAGTACAATGATCAGAAATAAGTATAAACCTCGGTATTTTACAACTTTCTTCCGCATATTTGCCCACAGCCCAATTTTGGGATGGCTCAAGCATGTTACCAAAGCCACCCCCACCCCCCAAGGCAGGCGGGGAAAAGAAAGAACCAAACCTGCGAACCTCACTTTCTCCACCACCAGAAACTGGCCGACGCTAATGTACCAGTAACTGACCCTCCATCCCCCCTCCCCTCCTCCCCCCCCAAGGCCTACAGTAGAACATACGTACCCCCTCAACTCCGATAAGTGGGATAAAGCTTTAACACTATTTCTTCTGGAAGTATTGCTTCAATTTGAGGGAAGCACGCCCAGCTCAGAGTACCCGAGCTCATCTCTCGCGCGTAGGCTATCCCCCTGGGGCATAACAATGGTGGTATCTCGCGCGTGCAGCTACACCGAGAAGGAAAATCAAACGTCGACTAGCAATTTCCAGCCAAACGAGTGATATCTTGTGATGACGCGGATACCGGTATCTGTCCTCAGGGAGGGGAAGCGAGCGTTACTTGTTTTGTTTTGTTTTGTTTTTTCCCCTCCCCCCCCTTTTTTTATTCCTTTAAAAGGACTATTTAAGGATGGATTAAGTCTTAGTTTTCTTTACTGATAGTTGTGGATGTTGAGTTTTTTTTCTTTTCCCCTTGATTGCTTATATGACGTTCTGCTATGTGGTGTTCGGTGGTTAGGGCCACGGTGATGGTGGGTTGCTGCTCTCACATCCCATACCCGCAGGGATAGGATACTGGCGTTGGTGTTGTTTTGCTGATATGATACCCATTACCATGGGTATATGGTTCAATCCGTCGCTCTCATTCTACGCAGTTTGGCAAAAGGGTGATTCGTTTGGGAGCATATGGTTCGCCATTCATACAGGCCGGCACCAGGCATGGGGTCTCGGATTCGCGGCTCTGGATGGTTCAGGATCGAGAAGGGTGGTATCATGCCTCTGGATATCCGCTGACCCGCCCTTAGCTAGCATCTCCATCGATCGTCTAGTTCACCATCCTTCCACGTTCAGGTGCACCCGGTCCACGATGTTTGCGCTCCCACAGCTCCATCCTTCAACGTTTTTATTAGGCCTCATCAAGTTCGACCGGTTCCTCATGTCGAAAGGCAAAACGAAACCCGGGTTGGAGTATCATATGATAACGTGCCCCAAGTAGCGATATCACCTAGCGTCAATGGACGGGCTAAATTTTTTTGGTGGGGGGAAGTGAGCTGATTCCTAGAGTTTGGTTCTGGATCGAGCTTTGTTTCTATTCTTATGATGGTACGGTTTGAAGGATGGGTTTTCTGGGATGGTTATGTTGTGGAGATCGGGTGTGGCATGATATCCCTCCTGCTTCTGGAATGATTTTGATATGGTTGTTTCGAAAGGGGTCTGCAATAGCTGGGTTTGGGGGCATCACGTATGTTTTGGATGAGTCAGTCGGGTTAAAGAACTCTGTTGAGGTGGTTAGGGCGCTCACAAGTGAGGTTTGGGCTAACTTGTGTTAACATTTGCTCTACTGGGAGGCTCTCGGCTTTGGAGTTACAGTGGTTGGCTGAGTTACGTATCAGCTCTGGGGGTGGAGGGGAGTGAAATTGGCATACCTTGGGATGCCTTGGGATGAATCTATGTGGTGTCGGGGCATCGTGTTCCTCTGCAGTGGTGATGGTGACTGTCTAGTTTCCCCGCATTAGATAAATATTAGTCAGTAGTATTAAGGCAGTGCGGATAGATATTCCAAGAGGTGATCATATTGACTGCCTGACAATGATAGGGGTATATCAGCTACACCGAAGCTCTGGAGAATACCAAATACTGACATTCCTAATTACTCATTCATTCAGTAAACTCATGTCTGGAAGGCTTGGCCATCGATAAAGATATGCTGAATTAAGCCCCAACTTGAAGCGATACTTGCTATTGGAGAATCGTGTAAAAAAATCAGATACATGACTTTGTACTTGAAGATATTCCTATACGTGCGAACTAATATGGCCCAAAGACTAACAAACTTTGTGCACTGAGAGTTGAGAACTCATACTTGATCTTGTACTGTATGCATCAGTGGTCCGGGTTGCGAAAGTAGTACATACTAAAATTACCAACACCGGATATTTTTTTATCCCTCAAAACTCAGATCACACCTCAAAGTTCAGGGGAAGATATCAACCTCGACCAATTCAAATGGACTAATGGCTGAAGAGTTGGTCAATGCGAATATGACCAGGGAAGATTGAGAGTCCAACTCCACGCCGAGTGGAGACTGTCAGCCACAAAAAAGTGTCCAATGAACTACCATTTTGGTGACTTGAGTATTGGGAGGGGTATGGCGCCCTCAGGAATGTGTTTCAAACAACCGAAGATTGATAACCCTACTGGGGGGTAGAGACTACGGGCAGGAACATCCTCGGGACAGTTTGAAGAGAAGGAGTAGTTTTCTTCACTGATCCGTGAGCATTACAACAAAGTTGGATATTGAAACTGTCTGAATACAAAATTTAGGGCCTTTAATGCTTTACCATCTTGAAAAAAAAACCCTTCCACAAAGCGTGTTTCTCAAAATCTAAATAAGGGGGAAGTTTACCGACCAGGTCTAACAGCTAAGGAATTAGTGACAACGATGGGCAACAGAGTGTTGAAATCGGTAGAGAGATTGAATTGCCGTTGATCGTGGAAAATGCGGGAAGGATGATAGAAGCTCAATGTTGATTACAAATGTCATGGGAAGGATTCCAGAGATATGTCTTTGCCCCGTTATCATGTGAGTGTGCGGAGGAGCTTGGACATGTGCGGAATCACAGAGATGGGTGCAGCGATCCATGGAGGGATCAGGTTGCTTTGATGATGCTTTACTTATACACCTGTCATTACCGATCAGTTAGAGAAGGAGTGCGAGAGAAGAACGAAGTATACACATGTCCTATTTTCTCCCCATCCCACCACAGCTAAGCCCCATCCTACTCTGCTATTTTTACTGCTACGCCTTTCCATAGCCATCTTTCCTTCAACACAGAAGACGTTAGGAGTCCAGCCCCCTGCCTGGGGAAGGTATTTTGACATGAAAAATTCCCAATGAACCATTTTTTTTTTTTTTGCTAGCTCAGGAGTCCAGGGGGGTCACCAGTAGCACGGTACTCTGTTGGGATCTGCTCTAGGGAATGCTAGAGACATATCATGTAAGGGGAAACTTTGCAAGGATGTTATCTAGTCGACTGGATAGTAACTTCTATCTAGTATACGATTCTTTCCCAGAGTAAGTACTACAACAGGACCCTTGGAGAAGACCTAAAACACAGGATCTGGTCCAAGACTTTCCAACCCATATGCCCGCAATCGATCTCATGTAAGGGTACCGGCAAACTCCGCAAACCCCCAACCAAGAACCATCGGAGCCAGGCGAGGGACAAAACGTGAAGGAAAGACTAGTGGTTGATCCGTTTCAGTGCCGATTTCCAAAGGCTCAGTTAGTCTACCCCTCTAAGCGCCGCAGTGGTGTGGAAGGGGAACTCCGGGGGAACGAACCATATCTCATGACCCCAGCTCGCTGGCAGGTAGTGCTCGACGCAGGGAGAGAAACATTGAGGGTTTGATACAATTCTCGGCTATGGAGAAAAAGCACCCGAGAGCAAAGGGCTCGGAACTCGGAAACAGTTGAGTAGAAGTGTGTGCGGAAAATAACTTAGTGGCAGGGGGGGCTACAAAGCAAGCTTGAAGAAACCGGTGAAACAGGAATCTACCGGGAACTATGAAGCACTGATGAGGTCCACAGGAAAGCTGCGGGAGCCCAACATAACACTAACAAGAGCTAACAAGTTACAAGCTATTAAAACAGAATGCCCACCGGGAGCCAGGAATTACCCGCCTGAGGAAGAAGGACCTAGATTTCTATGCTCTTGCCTATCTGCTTACATCCCAGACTAGCCGCCGCCCACTTTCTTCAAGTTAAATCAAGGACCTCCTACAAACTCTCACATGATCAGAAAGGTACTGCTGAGAGATAGACATTGTTTTACGAGTAACATACAACCCGGCGAGCATAAGAACGACCCAGTCTTGGATGTCAGAGGATTGTCATACCGTACCAAGAAGCTACGGGGGTATGATACTGTGCGGAGCCATGAGCCTGCCCCACTCTGCAATGAGTAGGAGGAGGAGCGAATTTGGGCATGTCGCTCCCCGACCCTCCCCCCCAATGGACGCCCGGGGAAGAATGCCGAGCTAGAACCAGTGTTAGCACCCAAGGGGGTTAGTGATAAAAATCAACCAAATCTTTGGTGCTCGAGTTTATGAACCCGGCTTCGAAGGCCGGAAAGGGTTGGGGAAATCCACAAAAAACACGTTACGATAACTGAATTGAAACTACACTACATGGGGGGAGCAAACGAAAAAAGATTCCCAATTGGGAATACATCCCTCTATCGCCCCCCTCCCCAACACTCCTATCAGCATATCACCATCTAGACAATCACTTCGAGTTCACGTTCAACCACAGGGAAAGACTCCGGGTTCGTATGGAAAAAGGGTTATAGAAGCCCAGAAATTGGCATAGAATCAACCCTGGCGAACCCCCACCCCCTTCATCCCGTCGAGACCCTCGTCGTCGCAAAATTGGTTGGAATGGACCGAACTCAGGAAACCGTAGTCCGTTTTCGTCCCATGATGTGATACCATGAGGACAAATGGACTACCCCGTTGCGGCACTACCCACAGAATTTCAGTCCTGCCTGCACCTCTCCACCTCCCCCCCCCCCAATAGCTCTCAATGTTCCTCACCCCCTCCTCGGCGGAAACTCTTTTTCAAAGACTATTTATACATTCAGCTGCTCACGCGTAACTCACCTTGGGTGTGTGTTACAGCATTGCACTTCTAACGCTATAGTCCCACACCGGTATACAAGTACGTGACCCGCTTCCCATCCACTCGCTGGTCGAGCAGGAAGACCCACTATGGTTAAATTTAGCCCATCTGACTAAATAGCCGCTAATAAATTTGTGTAGCCAAGTGGGTAATCGCCATACCAAACTACCGGTAACTTACTTGTGTACCGCTAACCCGTTTTCTCTCCCTCCAAGAGACTTTTCTAGAAGCTAGGAGAAAGAAGCACTTCATAAGTGAATCTTTCTTTGGTTTGAAAAAAAATAATAATTCAAGATCTAATAGACTATGATATCAGGAACATTTACTGCGCTCACTGCACCGTACGCATTCAGATCGCTGTAAGGGAATTGAGATTTTCCGAATTCCCCACTCTCTTCCTTTTCTTTATTTTTTTTTTCTTTACGGTAATTTTCGGCCGAGCTATTATGATACCCTCCCGGTACCGTATCCAACGCCTCTTAGTCCGATATGTTGCAACGAAGCCCCCATATTTCAGCTTCATGTGGGGGGGAGGGGTCTACAGTCGACTGGGTCCCAGCAGGTTGATGGATCCCACATCACCCCAGATCCACGGGGGCTCGTGGGGGTAGGGTTGCTCGTGATCGCGACAACCAGACTCGTACAACTCAAGTTACCCTTTTTTCTTCTTTTCTTCTTTTTCTTCTTCTTCTTCTTCTTCTTCTTCTTCTTCTTAATACCGCCTTTTACACTAAATTGGAAGTCCGGATCACGAGTACCAATCCCAAACAACGAACAAACGAACGAACGAAAAGCTCCGGCATCAAAACAATCGCAGCGCGCCGGAAACAACGGGCCACCTATCGTACCCAACAATGAGCAAGAACCTCCGTCGTCGGGTCCGCTCCATGGACCTCAGCCGTATTCCCATAATTCACATGCAGGCACCGTCCGGGATTTCCGAAACCGAGCGACAAACACCCAGACTCATCCGGTATTACTAGTATACCCCGGGTGCGAGTGATATGGGCGAATCTGGATACGGTAGAGTGTTGTACGAGAAACTGTGTTTGAGTACGGTAAATATACGAACCTCGCAGCCACAAAGTCTTGCACCCGCAAAGCATACCCAGTGACAAAAAAAAAAAACGAGAGCGGAATGCTAAAAACATCTATTCCGGATTTTCAAGCGAAACAGGAGCAAATAGAACGCTGCTAGAACAGGAAACAGTGCAGAAGTAACAAAGGAGAAGTATATGGGCCTAGGAGAATAAAGAAAAAGGAAAAGAAAAAGACACTTATCCACTAAAATGTGCACTCGGGAAAAAACCTTCGTGAAATGAATGGAGTTTCTGCTTGGACGCCGAATGGGCCTCTCCCCCCACACACAGACCTTAATCGCGCAGTGCCCACTCCCTCCCTCTCTTCGGCCATCTTAATCCGTAATTTCCGCCAAAGAGAAAGTCCGGTTCACCAAGGCTTTTTGCCGAGTGGCTGTATGAGTACCGCACTCACATTACTCACATCAGACACACCCCACNTTACCGCACCTGTACAGTACCACAGAGAACTCTCGGACCTGAACGACTCGACAAGCAATTTAACCTCGGCCGTCCCTCGGACGGGTCTCAATTGTTAACACTATATCCATCACGAGATATAGGACAGTAGGTACCGCATGTCGGAGAGAAACGTGCATAATAAGCCTCCCTCGTAAATGGTCACCGTATTAGATTCAAGTATTAGACGCTGTCACCATTCTCCTATAATGGTACAGTATGCTTCCAGCCAAACCAACCCGGAACCTCGCCAACCTCAAAACCCGTGAAGCCGAGCAACCACAGACCCAAGACTTGAGGTCTTCCAAAAACATGTTCAATCCACCACTCTCTAGAGACCTGCAGAGAGGAGTCTCGAAAACACCAACCAGAGCGGGAGCAGGACTGATTTCAAGTTTTGCACTTCGAGTATCATACTTTGGTACTCGAGTACGGGGGAGCTATCCCGATTAGGCATGAGGCCAACGGTTGCAAATAATAATATCTTGGCAGTGTTCTTCCCAATTGGGAAGCTGAGACCCGTGTTGTCTCAGGGTTTGGGGAATGATGGACGGCGTGGTAAGCGACATTGTCCAACAAGAGTTGATTTTGCACAAGTACGACACGGTACCGGTAGGGCTGTACAGTACAGTACAGTGCAGTATCATACATAACCATGGAGGAAGGCTGGAGTAAAGCCCCGAGCTGGATGGGCACATTAGTACGTATGTCACTCGTTCCACAAATATATATATATATATGCGTTAGAAATAGAAACCGAGGCGGTGTTTCTACAATTCGGTACGATGATAAAAAAAAGGGTCCCGTAAAGTAGCAAGACCGTAGCAGAAGCGGTTCGATAGCAACAACAGCAAAAGAGCCCATCGTACCTCGGGGCCATCTGACAGAGTATCATGTAATACCTAGCGTAACACGGACAGGGCTAACGGAGCCCCGACCGTCCCCGTCTCGTCATTATATGATACCGGTATCATACTGTATTGGTACGGTTCTGCAGCACAGCACCTCAGCAGATTCAGCCCGAGTCAAATCCTTCAAAAAACGGTAGCTCTCCCATCTAACCAACCAACCGACCAAGACCTGTAATAGTTTTCCTTCCTTCCCATTCTTGTAGTGGCGCCTTCTGATTAGCTCCCGCCGGTGGGCCTTAGGAGGAAGTGTTGCACGAGTATCATACCGTACTATAATAGCACAGCCAGTTATAAAGCGATGGGAAGCGTGATAATGCAGCTAACCCTTTCCGAGGACCGATTCCCCACTCTTCCCCCCCTGTCCCGCAACCCGCTAATCTAGGACATGGCGGTAGACCGGGGTCGAGGAAACGTTGCCGTGGTTTGGGCCGCTGGGCTGGATAGTATCGAAGCGTCAAGTCAGCTCAGCTCAACCCTAACGACCGACACACATACGGTACCGTACACACACCCCGTCAACAAACATAAGGTAGGGTGATTTCCATAGCCCCCAACGGTCGAGAATACCCGAGACGGACGAGTGCGAATTGCACCTTATTGGGGACCCAGGTTACCGCAGGATACGTCCCAGCCGGCCCGCGGCTGCTTCTGATGCTGCTGTCCCCGCCCCCCTCCTCCCCACGGATGCAGACGCGCTTCCAGCTACTGTACCCTCACTGTGTATTCCAAGCGGGAATCCGGAATTGGGTGAGTGAGCGGTGGAAGGGAGAAACAACCATAGAACGGCAATTGCCCTTTCCCCCACCCACGATACCGTAGCGTGGCCGGAGTGTTTGCTCGGGATACGTACCTGACCCGAAGAGTCGTCCTGTTGCTCCCCAGCCGAGGTGCGCTTTCGCTTTCCAGCGTGTTCCCGCGCGAGCTCTAACTTTCCGTAGTTCCTTAAAAATGTCCCCGCCACGTGAGTGAATGCTGAAGCAATCTGCAGCAGCTTTGCCGCGCCTTCGGACCTTCCCTGCATGCGGGAGAGGTAGGAGACGAGGCTCTTCATCAATTGGAAGTCGACAGTTTTTGATGTCGCAGCGGTGGGATTACGAATCACGGCGGAGAAGAGGATGAAGAAGGATGTGAATGGATAGTACTGGAACAGCCTAGTGAAATAGTTAGATCGGGAGTGGGAAGCTGTCAAAAGGGGGAGTACCAGATGATCATTCCGCTATTGGCCACGTCGAGATTGCATTCTACAACTTCGTTTATGATGCGGATGCTGTCTCTTGCGCTCTCCAGGCAGAGTTTGTCGCTTTGCGCCCAGATTTTCATGTCCGGGCGTGCCATGCGATGAACGAGGGTGAGGCTGCAGAGGTAACTGAATTTTAACTCTAGTTTCGAGAAGATGGCTAGCGGCGCCGTCGGTCCGCCCTCGTCTACCGCCGCGTCCGGGCTTCCGGCAGTGTCGAATATCGCTCGAGATTGAGTCCACCAAGCGCGCAGTTCCAAATCTAGTCCCGATATCGCCTTCTCCTTCTCCGCCGTTTTCTGCCGTGTCGCCGCCGCGGAGTACAAACGCATGTATATGTTGCTCTGGATCTTGGCTAGTTTTATCAAAGCGATAAAGTTCGGAGAGTACCCCGCTTTCCCATCGCCTTCGGGCAGCTCGGTATCGCAGTCAAAGTCTGGAAGGCAGGTCGACCGTCCGAACGTTAAGGATAGGCACTTGTCCAGGATGTACACGTTCCAGAAAGTCGCCTTTCGCTCTTCTAACTCTGCCTTGGAGAAAGGACATGGTGACGGAGGGCGGCGGTGCAGGCCAACCGCTGTCGCGAGCCTTGCAGCGCCGGACATCAATGACCAACAGAGGCCCGGGCGGGACACCTCCACCGCGACCACAGCCTGAAACGAGT
This sequence comes from Tuber magnatum, assembly GCA_003182015.1. Taxonomy (NCBI): domain Eukaryota; kingdom Fungi; phylum Ascomycota; class Pezizomycetes; order Pezizales; family Tuberaceae; genus Tuber; species Tuber magnatum. The sequence goes on along the minus strand of PYWC01000019.1, from coordinate 1,093,009 downwards.
TACCACCGATGCGTACGTACGAATGCGGGAGCATATACTCACCCCCATCGTGAGAGCCTGCACATTCCGCAGCCTTGGCGCCATGAAAACCTCCAAGTCGTCTATTGCTGCCCAGGCATTGAGGAAGAAACCCGTTCCCACGCTAGGATCAATGTCCTTTCGTGAGGTGCACATATTATACAACCCAAACAGCATCACGTTGTTGAAGCAGACCAACCACGCACGATCTTCAGTAAGCTTTTTATCCCCTTCGTAGAACCGATTCAGATCCTCTTCGAAACGTGCCTGCCAGAATAAGGGGAACCAAATGTGAACAGTCCTGAAGTATTCTATTATCCAATTAATTAACCAGTGCCTTCCCCGATGAAGAAAAAAAAAAAGGGTAATACCAGCAACAAGGTCCTCGGCAACCGCCCTCGAGGGAATCCCCATGTTCGCACCCCCAGTACCCCCAGCTCCCACCCCCAATTCCCGGTGCCCGTAGTCCGGAAGCCAAGTTGCAACATTGGTAGATATAGAGCTCAGCTTCCTCAGCGCGCCCACTGTCTCCACCTGCTCTGGCCGTGATAACATACCTTCCACCGCCGCCCCAATACTGCCATCCACACTCATCCTCGTGGAATCGCTTGTCCCGCGCTGATGTTGCACGCCGCTACTTGCCTCGCTGCCCGGATGCGGCGAACTGAGCCGCAACTGCTCCTCCGCTAGGGATCCCGCTTCCGAGGATAGTGTCATTAGGGATGAGGGGCCGAGGTACTGCACCTCCCGCCGTACGGGTATCTTGTACGTTGCAGGCAGTAGACAACCGTTATTTGACTGAGGTGACTGCGGCGTTCCGGGAGAGCATTGCGATTGAGTACTCGAAATAATAGTCTTTGTAGGAAACGCTGGCAGAGGCGTAGAGGCCAAGTTCGAGGACTCTAGCGCAGCGACCAACCGTGCCATTGTGGTTTCTATACGGTCCAGGCGGTCGTGCACCTCTTCGAAGCGATGCGCACTATGTTCATCAGCTCAGTTAGCACCGAGCTGTCCTCCCATGCGCACATAGCGAAAGAAGGGAGGAACTCAACGTGCGGGAAGCCTCGTTATCTCGTTTCTGCCGCTCGGAATAGGTACACGCCGTTTTCCATGATCGGCAGTTCTGGCAGGTGGGTTTTTCGCGGCCGCACCGCACCTTCACCCTCACGGTTCTTCAATAAGCTCCTGCTGCCTGTAGATAATTCCTCCGGAGCGGTGCGGGGCGTGTAGCGGGGGGTGCACGGGAGGGGTTGGTTGGCGGCATACCTTCTTTTCACGACAAAGGTCGCACGCAGGATTCCTCGCCGAGTGTCGTTCTCCCTGCATACTCCCCAGTTCCGAGTTAGCCTCGAAACTCTATCGAATAAGCGTGGCCGGAGTGTTTGCTCGGGATACGTACCTGACCCGAAGAGTCGTCCTGTTGCGGATTATTCGAGCCGCGAGATTGCGGACTGAGACTCATACTGTTCGTGGGGTTCGAACTCCACCGGTTGCGAAGAGGCCTTGAGGATAGCGTATAGGGCTGAATGTTGATTAATAACCGATGAGGATCGATGGCCTCTATGCTTGTTCGAGCCGCCAGAAGCTGTAATTATGAAGGCAAGAGTAAAAGCAATCAAGTGAGAACCAGGAAGCGAAAGGTAATCCACCGTATGATACTCCTATCAACTATCGTACCCGAGAGGAGAGATGAGTAGGACAAAAGAAGAGGTCTATTCAAATACACATGTTATAAACTCTCCCCATCCGGTTACTCTCACCCGTAACAGCATGCAGGGTAAAGAGTGTCATACCCGACTAGCCCCGTCCGTGAATGGATGAATCAATGCTGAGCAACAAGCTGGAGATACCGCCCGTCCCAACAAATTCTTCAGTGCAAGCAGATTGAAATGCACGGAATACCACCTCACGATATATACCCAGCATGTCTATTATATCCACTCGATGAACAGAAACCCCTACCTCCGTGGGGCGCATTCAACTCCCCCTACTTCTTGCAGTATGATACACGCGGAGCCGTATCGGGACGCATTGTGGCTGTGAGGTTGAGCCTGAGGAGATGGTCAAAAAAAACCCCCCCGGACGATTACCGCACCTGTACAGTACCACAGAGAACTCTCGGACCTGAACGACTCGACAAGCAATTTAACCTCGGCCGTCCCTCGGACGGGTCTCAATTGTTAACACTATATCCATCACGAGATATAGGACAGTAGGTACCGCATGTCGGAGAGAAACGTGCATAATAAGCCTCCCTCGTAAATGGTCACCGTATTAGATTCAAGTATTAGACGCTGTCACCATTCTCCTATAATGGTACAGTATGCTTCCAGCCAAACCAACCCGGAACCTCGCCAACCTCAAAACCCGTGAAGCCGAGCAACCACAGACCCAAGACTTGAGGTCTTCCAAAAACATGTTCAATCCACCACTCTCTAGAGACCTGCAGAGAGGAGTCTCGAAAACACCAACCAGAGCGGGAGCAGGACTGATTTCAAGTTTTGCACTTCGAGTATCATACTTTGGTACTCGAGTACGGGGGAGCTATCCCGATTAGGCATGAGGCCAACGGTTGCAAATAATAATATCTTGGCAGTGTTCTTCCCAATTGGGAAGCTGAGACCCGTGTTGTCTCAGGGTTTGGGGAATGATGGACGGCGTGGTAAGCGACATTGTCCAACAAGAGTTGATTTTGCACAAGTACGACACGGTACCGGTAGGGCTGTACAGTACAGTACAGTGCAGTATCATACATAACCATGGAGGAAGGCTGGAGTAAAGCCCCGAGCTGGATGGGCACATTAGTACGTATGTCACTCGTTCCACAAATATATATATATATATGCGTTAGAAATAGAAACCGAGGCGGTGTTTCTACAATTCGGTACGATGATAAAAAAAAGGGTCCCGTAAAGTAGCAAGACCGTAGCAGAAGCGGTTCGATAGCAACAACAGCAAAAGAGCCCATCGTACCTCGGGGCCATCTGACAGAGTATCATGTAATACCTAGCGTAACACGGACAGGGCTAACGGAGCCCCGACCGTCCCCGTCTCGTCATTATATGATACCGGTATCATACTGTATTGGTACGGTTCTGCAGCACAGCACCTCAGCAGATTCAGCCCGAGTCAAATCCTTCAAAAAACGGTAGCTCTCCCATCTAACCAACCAACCGACCAAGACCTGTAATAGTTTTCCTTCCTTCCCATTCTTGTAGTGGCGCCTTCTGATTAGCTCCCGCCGGTGGGCCTTAGGAGGAAGTGTTGCACGAGTATCATACCGTACTATAATAGCACAGCCAGTTATAAAGCGATGGGAAGCGTGATAATGCAGCTAACCCTTTCCGAGGACCGATTCCCCACTCTTCCCCCCCTGTCCCGCAACCCGCTAATCTAGGACATGGCGGTAGACCGGGGTCGAGGAAACGTTGCCGTGGTTTGGGCCGCTGGGCTGGATAGTATCGAAGCGTCAAGTCAGCTCAGCTCAACCCTAACGACCGACACACATACGGTACCGTACACACACCCCGTCAACAAACATAAGGTAGGGTGATTTCCATAGCCCCCAACGGTCGAGAATACCCGAGACGGACGAGTGCGAATTGCACCTTATTGGGGACCCAGGTTACCGCAGGATACGTCCCAGCCGGCCCGCGGCTGCTTCTGATGCTGCTGTCCCCGCCCCCCTCCTCCCCACGGATGCAGACGCGCTTCCAGCTACTGTACCCTCACTGTGTATTCCAAGCGGGAATCCGGAATTGGGTGAGTGAGCGGTGGAAGGGAGAAACAACCATAGAACGGCAATTGCCCTTTCCCCCACCCACGATACCGTAGGGAGTTTTTTTTTTTTTTTCCAGACTCCGGGACCTCTGACGGTGGAGAGTATCGGTGCAAGTGTTCGGGAAAGCTCAGTTTGGTCAGGTATTATAATACGCATACCCGGGCTTGCTTTTTTTTTTTTTTTTTTAAAAACCCCCTTTTAGTTCGTAATGGGAAGGATTCTGATAAGATGATATGCGCCTTGCAGCTTTCGGTGGTGGGACTGGGAAGGTTTTGGAAGGGCGAGTTGTTACCAGTGTGGTTATATCGGGGGGGTTATTTATATATTGTACCTGTACTACTGTATATATCGAAATACTTGAGGTTTGAGTTGGTGGGTTAACTTAATCTTGTGCAAGGATATATTTGTGGACCACCGGTACAGTACCGGTATCGGTATCGGTAGGCTTGATCAAATTAAGACTGTACGTCAGTCTACTGTTGCTCCTAGCATTGGACTTGTGCCGTACCGGTAGTGTAGTCGACGTTCTTGCTATTTATCTGCCGTGCCCTTTCCTAACCCAGATCACCGTTGACCTACTGGTATGTTCAGTTTAGTATCATACCGGCACTCCACATCAGTCAAGCCACTCCACTCCGCATCTTGAGCATCAACCCCAAGCTAGCCAAGTATACCTTACTTACTAAACTTACATTATCATACAAACCACACATCACGCATTGCTCGATATCGGGCTCCTTATATATGCATCCGCATGAAAGAATGTGTGGGGGGGAGGGGGGGGGGAAAAAACACAATTCTCAAAACATTAAAGCATTGTAACAGTGTCGTATGGTACCGGTATGTACTCGTACATTCTTGTCCTTGTAACAATGCTACTACTCTAGCCTGATATCATACCAAGCAGCTAGCGTAAAAGCACTCAGTAACATTGACGTTTCACCACGACAAGCCCTCCTACCGGTACTCCTCCCCCCCACTCACATTAACAATGGAGAACTCCCTCGTACCGGTATCATATCATACGGCACCGTGAGTGTAGCAAGTGAGTGGGATCCCCTCCCCCCCTTCAGCTCGTACAGTATCTCGTATCGCGAGCAATGGCGTGGGTCATGGAAAAAAAACACAGTTCAACAAACTAAGTTACCCTTTTTCGGAAATCCCAAAAACCATCTCTTGACCATAGCCTACGGGTCCATCATTCATTTATGCCGGGATATAGATTCATCGTGGCTGATGGGGGCCTAGGGATTCTCACTTTCACAGCTAGTGATATCGTTGAAGGGGTAATAATAATAATAATAATAAGTTACATAACCCGTGGAAATCCCTACCGGTATGATACTACGCGGAAGAGATCCCTCTCTCAAAAAAAAAAAAAAAAACCCCCCTCCCCCCGCTGATTTCAGAAAGCCTACGGAAAGCCCGCCACCTCCAATCCTCCTAGGACCACATGTTAAATCATAAACAGCGGAATCATTCATCGGGCCAAAGACGAACGAGATTCAAAAGAGAGAGAAGAAAAAAACCCGTGCCCGTCCCTGTGCCATAAGGCCAGGAAAGGGGGGGAAGAAAAAACAGTCTTGTGGTGAAGTATAATACCCATCCAACAATAGCAAAAAAAACAAAAAAACCCGACAACAGCACCATCCCAAGTACGATATTATACAAGTAATAAAACAGTATCATACCATACAGTGTGTGCCCTTTGGTCAAGCCACCATCACTTGTCAACCCTCACCTCCCGGAACCTCCAAAAACACACGCTTACGTACTGTACTGTACGCAACGGACATCTGCGAGGACCTCTCTCTCTCTCTCCCCGAGCGCGCGCGAAAAGCCACAATTTCTTTTCGCCCCCTCCTTCGCTACGGCACGCTGCGAATACCGATATATGATCCCGCGGAAGCAATCTGACGATCGAAAAGAGAAAGAAGAAAAAAAACGTCACACGTGGGCTTGCTATATTGTATCATACCCGAGCCATAGTTGGGTACTGTACTAGTACAATGACATTTCCCTTCCATTTCCTTGCATCGAATCGTTCACCCGAACCCCTGGTACTGTACTGTACCGTGTATGTGTGTGTGATGGGATACGGGTACCCGTATTGGACAGGCGATTCTGTGGCGTCTTACGTTGGCGGCGGACCCACTCACTCGTGCTTGTATCATACTCGGGGCAGAAAAAAAAAACTTGAACGATACGGCACGGTACGGTACCGTACCACCATCGCTACCGACGCAACGGTAAATACGAATACTTACAAGTATCGTACTCGTACGGTAAACGGACAAGGAGCGAAACAAACGGACAGACCGGAGAAAAGGGGGGGGGGG
>PYWC01000019.1:1075235-1086799 GCA_003182015.1 Tuber magnatum | reverse complement strand
AAAAAACTTGAACGATACGGCACGGTACGGTACCGTACCACCATCGCTACCGACGCAACGGTAAATACGAATACTTACAAGTATCGTACTCGTACGGTAAACGGACAAGGAGCGAAACAAACGGACAGACCGGAGAAAAGGGGGCTGGGGGACGCCCAGAATGCCGATACCGGCATACCGATGCTAATGAGCGACCGGACGAACAAACGGGCACACTTGGGGTCATGTCACCCATCAGGTTTATGCGGTGTTGGAGGTGGTCCGGGGGGAACACGAGTGTGTAAATTACCATCATGATGTTATGATGTGACATCGGGACGCCACAAGTCACCGGATCACAAGCCCTAATAGGTGTGAGCGACGGGCGAGGTGGGGACTAGCGCAAGCCAGCGCAGGAAAACCATAGGTTACCGGGTGTGGGATGGAAGAGTGAGTGAGTGAGTGAGTGGGGCAAGTTAAGGTATGATACTCATAGTACAAGTATCATATACAAGCACGTGGGGAAAACGTGTCCCATCCACCCCCGCATTCCACATTAAGGTATCATACCAGTAACTTGCCAAACCATAAAATATTGGAACCCCTTGGTGCCAAGATAGAATAAATCAATGCCATTGTGTCCGGATACTTTATGAACCTTCGCAAATAAACAAGTGAGAAATACAACGCGTGGTGGTGGGGGGGGAAGACCTGAGGGGGAATACCATACCAAATTGTCATGAATCCTACCACTGTAGAGTACTGTACGAGTACTAGCACCGTACCCATCGCGGCCAATACAGGTCCCTGGCATGAACGGACCGGACACTAGGGGGGTTCCGAGGGCTGAAAGTCCTTTGCCAAGGACGGTAATTGATCCCTGTAAATAGTGAAAGTAGTTAGCACAAAAAGAGGGAGAAAGGTGAAGATGCTTTATGCAACTTAGATATACAAAAGCATTAAGGGTATGATAAATATATATTATATTAAAAATTACAAAAATAAAAGTAGGAGAGAGAGAAGTTCACCACCGCGTATGGCCTCTAGAGGCTGTAATGATGGCCTGTATCCTTTCAGGCATGGAATCAATGAAAGTAAAAAGGTGAGCTTTAGAAATCCCTGCCCATTCCTCCTGTATTGCCTCCCCCATTCCATCCAATCTACGTGGTCATGGATAGTGCTTGTTTAGTTTATCCTTTAGGATAAACCAAACGTTCTCGATCGGGTTTAAATCCGGTGAAGCGGGAAGCTAGTCGAGTTTGCGGATAGCGAATTGCTCCTGGATTCGCCAAGTATGATGTGCTCAGTGTGCGAAGGCACCATCCTCCATAAGCCAGAGAGGATGGGCACTCCGCTCACTTTGTCTCTCCCAAAATGGCTGGATCCCTGGGATAAGGACATTGTCTACATAACTTTTAGAAGTTATGTTACCCCAATTGTCCTTATCCGAAAGGACCAAGTCACATTTGGTCCCCCCTAAAATTCTACCCCATACCATGATGGTATCTTTTTTGGCGAACTTGGGGAGGAGGCAGTCATCATGATACTCCTCCCCTGGGCGCCGGGTCACCCAGGCCTGACTGGAATGGCCAGAGAGCCAGACATAACACTCATCGGTCCAGATGACCCGGCGCCAATCCTCCTGCATCCAGTGTTGGTGGGCTATGACGAAGGATAGCCATAGACCGCGCTGATGGTCATCAAGGAATGGCTTTTTGTGAACAATCCTCCGGGAATAACCTTCCATCCGGAAGACTTTCCGGAGTGTTCTCTCGCATGCTTGCACACCACAAGCTGCAGCTACCTCAGTGAGTGGCATCCAGCAAGTTGCAGAATTCATCGTTGCGGTAGCAACTAATCGGCGTCGGGTGGGAGTATCGATGGAGAACGTACGTCACTTGGGCTTTTTTGGGGTGAAGGGTGCTTTATAGATATCGAATACCGTACTGACACTTAGATTCTGCTTGGCCGCGATCTGTCTATAGCTCCAGTTTGCCGAAAAGCATAACGTTCTTACTGCACAGCGTTGTTTATATGGAATTCATTCCCCCGGTCGCGTCTGGTCTTGTGAGGCCATTGTTCTATATATATATGTAAGTGATCTTTCATGATTGCAGTATATTGGACACAATTTACCTACCTGTGAATTTTTTTTTTTTTTGGTCTTTCATCATCTCAGATATATTCACGATACTCGACAGCTCTGATACCTCTTGCTATTATGCAGTGGCCTAGGGCAGTATTGGCTTTTCAATCAAATTTACCCCTTTTTTTATTACTTTTATGCTAACTACTTTCACTATTTACAGGGATCAATTACCGTCCTTGGCAAAGGACTTTCAGCCCCCGGAACCCCCCTGGTGTCCGGTCCGTTCATGCCAGGGACTTGTACACCAGAGCGACCTGCGGTTAGACCACCCCGTATCAAACCGTAGTAGCCATTACACCCACAAAATACCACAAACAGCAAGAATCCACGGTACTGTACTTGTACCAGCACAAACCACCGTGGTCTACAACAGAGCCGGAGCAAGGGCACAGAACCGCAAGATACCGTATCATACCATAGTGTGCAGTGGCGCCCACGTTCTGCCAAATCCCCATTAGCCCACCGGTACTCTCTCTCTCTCTCTCTATTCTCCTAATTCCCTCACGTAAAGAACAAGGCGTGAGACAAGGAAGCAAAGTAAACTTGGGGGTATCATGGAATAAAAAAAAAATTGGAAAAAAAGAGGTCAGCCGCGGTACGGAAAGTAGGATCCGCACACGGCACGATACCGTAGGGCACGGGGGGGAAGAAGAAGAAGAAAAAGGAAATCAGAACGTACTTGTACCCGACCCTTCGAGACGAGATCTTGAACTTAGACTACCCTGTCATTCTGGCGTTATTCTGCAGTACTCGTTATACGGTGGACAGCTTAACATAACAGGCTACGGTGACTTGCTAGCTGCGATCCTATCGTGATATACTAAGTGGGGAATGCGGACATGTCACGAATCACAAGTTGGCAGTTACCGCTGGGGCAAAAAAAAACAATTGAGGGTTTCGGTACTGTGCCGTACAGAGGAGTACGGTACCATGCACGGGTACGGTGATATCATAAACGGGGTTCGAGGTAATCCCCCCCCCCATCCCGGGAATCTACCGGTACTGTACTGGGTACGCCGCGGTGATCCCGGCTGGAGCGATGTCCGGAACCCGGTCATATCAGGGGCGAGGTTGAAAAAAGTGACAGGACGGGACGGGATGCGATGGGGATGAAAAAAATAGGAGCGAGCAAAGGGAAGGAATGAGTTAAGACTGCGCTTTCACATGGAGTCATTTTTGGAGATTGGGGGGGGGTTGATTCGTTGATGGGGTGCTATCACAATGACAGTTAGCAGGTTACTGTAATTAATTAGGTGCTTGCACCGCAGCGCAGGAAATGATCGAAAATTGGAGTCGCGATCCTGATGCAGCCCACTCGAACGGCGATTCCACGAGTGCAGTAGCAGTTAGTATGCGGTACGGGCCCTACGCCGGATCCTCCACCATAGCGAAACAATATCCGAGAGAAAACGGAAGAAAAGGGGAAAATGGACCAGCCAACCCTAATTTCTTTCCACCGGCCTCCCTACCTACCTACACACACGACCCCTCATTCTGAAAAAAAAATCCGTTCCAGAGAAAACCCACTTCTAGCCACTCGCCCATCCATCGCTCCCACCAGAGTCCTTACAGTGCATACGTGCATGCTGTACATACCCACAATCTCACCCCGCTATCCCGGACAGCCAGATTCCGAACAACCCCGTCCGGCGCAGCTCGCGATCCGGGACAAGCAAGTCGGGTTCCGGTCCAGAACTCACGGAGGTTCTCATACGAGTCAGCGAGGCTGGTTACCCAGACCGCCGAGATTCCGGACACAACGGGGGTTGTGTGACAGCGCTGTACGAGTACTGTACCCACAGTACTCGAGTGTCACACAGCACCCGGCGACCCGGCCCAAAAGTGTCAAGGGAAACCCCCCCAATCCCAGGAACCCCGCTTTCCATGAAAAAGTCAAAACGAATTTCCGGGACGGGTTCTGGAAGAGAAATGAGGAAGGAAGGAAGGAAGGAAGGTTTGGTTCTGGTGCTGTACGAGTAGAGCGGGATTGTATATATCCGGCCTCGTCCCAAGGTATTGTGCCATACTTTCCCGCAAATTGGTACGATTTCTAGAAAGAAAGAAAAAAACAAGCATTCGGAAGAGTACTGTACAGCTTGCCCCAAAAATGGAGAGAATCCGGTATCATGCATACGGTAAACACGGCCGCGGCCAGTGGAGAGGCAAACCCAAATGAAGCAGGGCAAAGTCCCGCGGTCCTGAATCCTCCTCCACCTCCGATGGTAACAGGTGTGCGCACATGTCAAACCCGTGTCCACATCTATATGTGCCGATACCACATAACACCCCACCCCAGCACACACATGAATCCACCAGCTGTCATTCGTTCAACTCTGCATCTCAGATAGCATCCGTGTCCATCCGTTATGCTACGGCAGGGCACTCCGCAGAGTGATTGTTTATGACCCCGGGGAGATGTGATTCAATATTATTATAGTAGCAACTCTCTCCCCCTCCCCACATCCCGAGCTCGCCCATTCATCCCAGTGGGGGGGGGGGAAGAAAAAGGAGGAGCAGGGTCCAGTACTTCTCATAAAAAGCGAGAAAATTATCAAAGCTAAGACCAGAAGCCTGATATTTCTGACTTCTAAAATGTCGCGGGCAAGAAAAAACTCTCCAGACAAATGACTGCGAATCCTTTTATTTACTTTTTTTTTGGGGGGAGGGTTTTTTTTCCTTCCTTTCTTTTCCCCTTGTTCGGAGCTCTCTGTTCAAATAGCTTTTAGCAATCTCTATAATAGGGTTTGAGGATTCATACAGTGTCCGAATCTCCAGAGCAAAATTTTCGGTACGGCCCCCGGTGAAATTCCATGATATTGCACAATCGGGCTCTGAAAAAAAAAATCGAGGAAAAAGATCCGATAGTATCATACCTGGCTCCCTCTCGCAGCCTTTAGTAAATTTATGATGGAAGCAGGAAGAAGAATGAATGAATGAGTGAATGAATGAAGATTTATTCCCTGCACATTCCGCCAGATAGATCGCGTTTCATGGATAAGGGGTTACCGGTAGTGGGGGGTGTGGGTGTGCTGTCTGAGACACCGAAAGCGAGGAGGATGAATGGGTTCTGAGGGCTTCTCTGCGTCTGTTCGGCAATCACTCGGAAGGGTACGAGTGGGGAATACTGTAGACACTTACCCGCCCCGCCGTATCGTGGTCACCACTACCGTGGGGAAGTGTGGACACTTTGTGTCTGGATGTCAGTACTGTAGGTAAAGCGCTGTGAATAGGAGTGATCATGGACACATCCCGCATTTCGTATAGCGAAATGGACGAAACGCTTCGCGAGTGAGCGAGCAAGTATGCGGGTAAGCTCGAGCCGCAAGGTCCATGCCAAACCTGGCGCCCTCATGCAAAGTATCATACGAGAGTTTTCTTCCTTTTCAATGCGGTGAAAGTTCCCAAGGTATCATACCGTTCACGCTGCTCGCCCACCCTTCGAGCCTGTTTCTGCTTCGGACAACTAAAGGTTCGTGGTGCGGATATATCTTTATTATCGAAATAAACTAACCAAAAATTAAACTTGGACGTCTCCACCAGAGAGAGGTCATTAACGATTAAAAGTCGACAAATGCGCCATAAACCCCAAATCACAAAAAAAAAACTCCCCCAAACCCAAGCCCGATCTAATCTAACAATGTTATCAACACGGTACCCCAGCCAGATAATAAACAAAAGATTAAGTTGAGATGGAAGCAAGAAAATCAAAAACGCCGTACGCCCATGTAAGAAAGAAATAAAAAAAGACAAGACACCAATCCCCCACAATCCGATTCGAGCTGGATGTGATTACAGAAATGAGAGGCGGAAAAAAAGAAAAAAAAGAGAGAAACCCGCGTACTCCGTGTAGCCGTCTATCCATTTATGTTGCCCAATGTCCAACCGGCATGTCCCGTGCCATCTCCTGAACGAATGCCCTGAACTCCGAGGTGTAGAAGGAAAAGAAACCAAGTCGTCGTCCGGAGCAAAGAAAGAGGAAAAGAAAAGAAAGAAAGAAGTCTGAAGATAAAAAAAAAAAAGGGAAGAAACGACCCGCTAAAATGCAATCCCTGCTCGTTCGTTCGTCTTATGAACTCCCGCTCCCTGGACCAAGCCGGGGTAAAGTCCTCGCCCGAGAAATATCGTTGTGCACCACCCGTGCTCTTGCGCCCCAGGCGGCGAGCTCTTGTGGTTCACCGTAAAAAAGACAACTCCCAAATCCAATGCAATGCTCCCGATTTCAAAATGCAGTTTCGTAAAAGTTCCTTTCGTAAAGGTCCCGATAACCATTTCCGTCCGTTTGTCCCACCGTAATCACCCTTTCTGCTTTTATTGGTAGGAGTATCCTGAGCTGCTGCTGGGTGGGTAGTCTGGGAGGACGCCGAGGTGGGATGACGGCACAGACCCGCGGGAGTGGTTCTCGCACGCGTAGCCAACCAAGACCGTTTTCTCCTGCACCGAGTGCCCCTGGCGGCCTACCGACTGGCATTGATCGATGCCGTGCACGAAGTAGACGCAGCCGCAGACTGCAAAGCGTTCGGTGATGCGAATACACATTGCGATAGTGTATGCAGGTGGAGTTGCAAAATTTGTGAGGTGTGAAAAGCCGGTGACGAGGTGGACGGTGAAAAGGAGTGTATAGTTATGGAGATATAGCAGAGTAGTTGTAGTGTGGTGCAGTAGAAGTGCAGCAGCAGTAGTAGTGCCTGTAGCGAATGTTAAGGGCGAAGTGGATGATGGTAAACGGAAGTGTGGAAGGGAGGGAGAGATGAGGCTGTTATATGTTAATGACGATATGGAAGCACTGTGGAGATATTGCTGGCCGAGAGTCTGAGGACACTTCTTATATAACATGCATCCTTCCACTCAAATGTCGGGAGAATCTCAGGCTCAGGCGCAGTCTCTGTACGCCCCTGCCCGCGCTGGCCATACCCCCCCCGTATCATGCATACGGTAAACACGGCCGCGGCCAGTGGAGAGGCAAACCCAAATGAAGCAGGGCAAAGTCCCGCGGTCCTGANGGATGAGGCTGTTGAGTGAGATGTGGGAGAACCATGGAGGCGGGAAATAGCTAGTAGTGTCAGATGTCGACCACCTGCGCGCCCAGCGTCATGATTTTCCGGGTTAGTCGTAGCAAAGCAGCAAGACACTCAATATCCACAAGATGAATCCCATCCTCGTCCACCCCCCGCTCCCCCTTCCTCTTGCTCGGGCACCGAACGTGGACATTACATACACGCATGGGATAGTGGAATAGTTAGTATTCGCACACAGGTTACGCAAAAGAGCCAGCAGCCTCAAGTGCTGCCACTGCATGGCCTATGCGCTACATGCAGGACCAAAAACCAATTCCCGCCCACCGCCTGGAGGGATCAGGAAGAAAAACTCAGGGCGAATTAAAATTAGGGAAACATAAGTGACGGATGGGAGGGAGGGCCTTGCTTCCTAGTATCATACCCTATCGTCCGTTGCCTGTGTCGGACTATCCTCCACAGCTCCAGTGGAAAGTGCCCTATCCCGCGTCGGCAAATTTTTTCTCTATCATTATCAGTTAGAATTCAGCTTTGGTCATGTAAATCGGTGACTCTGTCCCTCACTTTCACGGAGGCTGCAATGAGAAAACATTGTAGCTGCAACGGGTATCGGAATGACGCTCGCTGATCGCCTCCTGAATTGGCCGGACAACGTTGGAACAGCACGTAAGCGAGAAAGCGCAAACCACAGTACCGTGCAGTAAACAAACCGTATTTGCTCGAGGCTACCGAGGCATGATGATGATGTTAGTGCGAGGCAGACTGCGGCACCTTTTCCCTAAACCTGATTGTGAGTGAGCGAAGATGAGGGTGAGTCCACGAGTAAGCCCTGGAGCAGTTCAATTCTCTCGGGTTCAAGAGTCGGCTTCTCGGTGCCTCCCCCATCCCCAATCGCCCCCCATTCCACTGCTCTCCCGCGAGTAATAGGGCGTTTGCGCAGGACAATCCAAGGGACGGGGCTGATGCACGATGGCTAGATCTCAGCTGGGGTATCTCGTGAGCGGTTGATAGTTTGGAAGGGAAGGGGAGGGGGGGAGTGAGTGGGATGAGAAGGAGCGGGGGTTGCGATGGAGGGGACAGGCAAACGAGGAGAGAGAGGATGTTGGTGTGGATGGATCGCAGGTTGTCAGATTGGCGGATTCAGATTCTGCATCTCCCGGCGCCAGAGGATTTCTTGCCCAACAAACGGAGCGGCAGAAAAGAGAATAAAAAGGACAATAAATGGCAACATTAATAACCGACACCTCAGAATATCGGGTTGAAAATAATGATGATGGTGAGCCTTTTGTGGTGATCACGACGGCCGCGGCGGGAACAGCGCCTTTACAGCTAAACTACCGGTATGCGGTTTTGGAAGCTTTTACTCGCCGCACACGACCATGTCAAACGGCGAGGTATTCCACGATGTAGATTGCACTCTTTCATCATACAAACTTTGCTGTACAGTACTGTACTGTACCTTACTCATTTATTTTTTTCACGCATTGCATCTCTCCCTCCTCCTCCTCCTCCTCCTCCTCCTCTCTCGTAACCCGGCCAACTCACTCGTTGCTCTCACCAGACGGCTCCGGCTCGCTCCACTCTTCCACAGCCACACATTTCCAGCGTAAATCAAAAATAACTCGCGGATTATGGATTTCGGCGAGCAGCACGTAGCGCATGAGAGCGAGGGAGGAGAGACGGAGGTGGAGGGAGTGAAGGGGCTTGAATTGGCTATTATGTGAGACCTGAACTCTTCCGCAGCCCTATGCTCCAGTCCTGATTGGCTGGGGGAGGGCGAGAGAGAGAGGAACGAATCCCTTCCTTTCCTTGCTTCATGCTGGAAATATCACCCGGTGCATGTAAAGAAACCGCACCGGACCCATGGAGAAGGGCAGGACAGGAGGGAAAGGGTGTTCGCGTGTGATGAGCCAGCCTCGTGAGAGAGAATCTCATTCCAATTTTTTTTCAGAGACAGAAAACCCCCCAATCAAAGGGTCCCCCCCCCTCCTCTCCCCCGGGTTGCACAGTGTTTAGGATTCAGGCACAGTGTCATTTTCTGTGTGATCCGGACTGGCACGGATTGGGAAAAATTCTGGAAATTTGAGGCCAGTATTCCCACCACCACCATTTCGAAACTCGCACCCACCGTGCTGGGGCACTACCGGTACCGTACCGTATTCCCCCGTGCCCGATATGTTTTTTATTTTTTATCTTTCTTTCTTTCCTTCCCTTCCCTTCCCTTCCCACTGAATGTTTCTCCATGAAATCCGAGACTACTTCCTGAAATCTCCCGGGTGGCTTGAAATGTTTCCTGCACTCGTTTGCTGCCTCCGGCCATGCCCTGACATGTTTCCACCTTACCTATGATACCCCCCCCTCCACCGAAATTTGTTTCCTCGCTCGCTCGCTCGCTTTCGGCCCCAGTTTGCCCTTATTTCCCACACCACCGCGCACCCACACACACACACACACAAGCCTCTCTCCTAGGGAGGGATGGAATTTGCTCCTGCTTCAATTATCCCGGCGAATTGTGATCCCGCCCTACTGCACTCGCGAATTCGCATCTAGACATGCCGGCACGCTAATTCGTCAAAAAGGTGCGATGACTCATCAAAAGAATGGTGGGAGAGGGAGACCATATAACCTAAGCAAAGTTCCTCGCGCCTAAAATAAGCTATCATACCGACCATTCCGAATCTGTGCTATTCCAAGATGCTTATTCTAATTTAGGCGCAACTAGTCCTCTCTCAGCGCTCTGGCTTTACACTCTTACCAAGCCTTTCCGATGGACTTGACATATCTCACCCTCGGTGACTGTCCTTTTAAAAATCCATCACCAATTCTAGATTCCGAGGAAGACTCATATCAGACGTCGGAAGACTAGGTAAAGTGTACGAGAGTTCCATTAGGGGGAAACAAAATTCGTAAAACTCTGGTGCAATTTCCATGTCGCCTTACACTACACTTTTTTTTTTTTTTTTTTTTGGAAAACAGGATACTGTACTGTAGTTTCATGGGAATCCATCCTTGGCATTACAACGCAAATGTTTCTCCTGTTGGGGTCAATTTCCCCCAAAACGCGCAGTAGAGTACCGGTACCTGTACAGTACTGTACGGTTTGGATTGCCTTACTGTAGCGTTGAATGTAAATTTAACAATCCACCGAGGAGCGTTGTAACAAAAAGGTATCGCACCTCTCTGTCCTACGGGAGACACTGCCTCACCCGAGTACTGTACTAGTACGGTACAGATATTTCTGTGATGCCAACATGATTAATTTGCCAATCCTGGATCTCGGAGGTCCCTATATGAATGCTACTGTGATACTGTCCGTATCATACGGAACTCCGTTGCGCAGTGTAATTACCTATCGTACAGTACCCTTCAAAAGTCGTGGAATATGAGAAAGAGTCACCCATCCAGTCACAGCTGGATATACTAGCGGAAACTCGGCACTGGCATATGAATCCCCACCCCCTCCCCCATTGGTGATTCGCACTGATTCCAGAAGGGGGATACGAAATAATCACGCAGTGCATTGTCTTGGGTTTTCAAAGGCAGGTTACCGGCATACCCTTACTCGTACCCAACATTAGCCGAACTCTTCATCTCGCCTTCGTTCGCTACCGTAGTCTAAGCCCTCCCGTTCGAAACCGAGGATATGCGGTTTTTATTTTGACAACGTGATTGTAGCGGAGCTTTTTTGGGCTTCCAATCGTCCTCTGTGCTATATAGCTAGGTCTGCCTGCCTGTCTCGCCGCGGTAGTCTAGCTGCTGTTTGTACCCCACTGTACTAACTTAGTACTCGTTACGGTACTGGTACAGTGCAGTACAGTACAGTGTACCTTCTCGCTGAATCTTTCCCTTCCTGGAAGATCTCTTTTTTCTTTTCTTTCTTTTCTTTCGGGACTCGAGCCCTCTCTTGTTCATGCGGCTTAAAAGGAGAAGACACGCGCTGATCCCGTCTACCGTACCGTACTGTAATGTCCCGCGCCCATCACGACCCTTTCCGATATCGTGGGGCGCAGAACTACGGTACTTGCCCATTTCTAGAAAGTGTTCGGAAATATTGGCACACTACGGTTTTACGCCTGACACACGCCAAGATTTTGGAAATGGGCGGGTAGTACTTGTACTGTAATTGGGGTATATGCGGTACTCGTACGTTAAGGTAGCGTTCCGTAAAGTACATACCGTGCCTGAATCTGCATCAGAGACAGCGCTTTCCCACCATCAATGTCGCTGATCACCTTCCTGGTGGAATGTGCTGTATTTAGAAACATCTCTCAGCAGGATACAGTATTGGACCAGCACTTCCGCCTATGATGATTAATTTCGCTAGTTTTTGGGCGGAGTCTTTTACAAAAGTTCTGTAGAGGTATTAGTGACCCGGTGATGATTTGTCGTTGACTCGTTTTGGGGGGGGGGTTTACACTCTTACC
>PYWC01000019.1:1039678-1072506 GCA_003182015.1 Tuber magnatum | reverse complement strand
AAAAAAAAAGGGGGAGACGGTAATGTGGTATACCGCCACGGTGTGTGCAGTACTGGATTTGTGCCTCCCACCACGGACTCTACTGATTCCGGACCCCCCTTCAGCCATACCTTGCACTCCTGCTCGTCTGCTCTGTTTCCTCTATAATTGTGCATTCGGGTAAGTGAGAGTCTCGAATTCTTCATGCGCTCAGCCCACCTCACCAGCAATTCCCGTATCGTAGGTACCGTTTAGAACATCATGGAATGGGGAATCATGCACTGCACAGCACGGTAGCCATCTCTCCGGCTCCAGTTTCTCCTGCGCGGCTCGGGCTAAACCCTTTAACTTGCTGGAAGCCCCGATTGCCATTGCTGAAGAGTAAACTCTCCCGCGCGATGAGTAACGGTGAATCGGTCAACCACCTTGGTCAACCTATCCCGTGATCACGGGATCGGAATTCCGAAAACTGGAAACCTGCGTACCCTGTTCGGGTGCTACTGTATTACCGCGAGCTAATCACCAACGGGCCGGGTAGAAAAAATAATAATCGTTACCCCGGGACGGCTATTTGTGCGCGGTAGATCTGCATAACCGGGTCTTGATGGACGGGCAATCGGTGCCGTCCCTCAACCCTGTGGCCACATTTGTGCAGCACTGGAAGTAACAAACTGAGTGGGGACCCTGGGAGGTGTGATGTACTCGTATTGCACGGTTTTAGCTGTCGGGCGGATTTCAAACCCCCCCCTCCCCCCACGGGTTACGTGACTCTGTAGATTACGGGTTCGTTTTACGAGGATCGCATGGGTATTTGGGAAGAATGGTGACATGTGAAATGTACCCCCTTGTTATTATTATTATGGTTCATGGTGTTACAGTACGGTAGACTTGAAGCCTCCGTCCGGCACTTGCTGGTTATCGGATCAGCTACCGGTATTTCGACTTGTTATACTGGTTCTGTGGAACCTTGTGGATGTATGTCATTATCAGAGCTTCGATTGTATCGTGCTTTATCCTACTTATTTCACTTGGGAAATCCGGTCGAGAATGTGCATGTCGAGTCGAAATTTAGGAATTGAGCGGGGTATGATACCATAATGCGCTATCCCTGGAAGAAAGTGACTTTCCCGAGGATAAAAAAAAACAAAAAAACAGCTTGATCGCTCTGGGAAACGCGAATCTTGTATCATAATCGACGGCCTTGAGGCCGCGGGGTGATGGCATGTACCGTGGTGGGGGGAGGGTTGTGACCTTGGGTGAGTAAATCCTAGTGGCTTAGACTATCATAGGACGGTAATGATTTGCGCTGGAGGTGGGGCCTTCGTGATCTGGGCAATGCCAATTCCTTACCCCTACTAACTGGGTCCCAATGCTGTGATACTGGATCTGGAATAGACCTTTTTGGAATGATGTGGGCTTGTTACACAGTTGAATTCCACTCTCAAGCCACCTGTATTGCACTTTTGCCCGGGAAGAAATCTTGATGTTGGACCTTAACTGAATCCCTGAGGGTGGGGTCGGACAAGGACTTGTGCCGTATGCATCGAAGGCTAAGGCGAGCAAACTAATGGACGCCTTGTTTTTTTTTAATGTTCCGGTGCGGTATAACCCCTGGTAAAACGGCTCTTCGCGTGAGTAAAGATGGGAAGGGCGTTTACCTTGGGTCTATCATACATACGGCATGGTGTGATACCGGTACATGAGTCGGCATGGACCACCACACGTATCCTGTCGTTTCGTAATGATTGCTTGCTTCTTCGCTTGCTGGTCTGGTCCGGTCCGGGGTAACGGGGCTTGGTATAGGTTCGTCTTGTAGCAGCATGTCGGGTCTCGTTGAAGTATGATATGGTATACTTGTAGAACCTTAAGGACCTCTAACCGAAACGGGAGTACACGAGTACTGGGGGTTTCAGCCCTCATGCGGGCATCCACGAATATGGGGAAAAATCTGGTGGATGGTTCGTATCGGAATCCTCAATCTGTCCGATCCTGAATATGTTTGAAGCGATCCATGTCCTTGTGTGGCTAGCTGGATAGCGCTATTTCTTGCAAGCCCTCACTTGGCAAACTTTGTGTATAGGCAACTGGGCGGGGTAGCTTGCGGTAGGCGAGCCGAATATCTTGATTGGTTTTTCTTAGATTATGCCGTGCGGATCCCGTATGAAACCAGTCGATAAAAGGCAGCTAGGGACATAGCTTGGGGCGGCAGTTGTTACGGTCGGCGAAATTATCGGGCTTGGGGAGACACTGGCCCGGTGTAATAGGCGCGGACTAGGCGAAGGGCGGGAACGGTGCGTATCTTCCCAACTGAATACCGAGTCGACCGCCTATACCACAGGTGTGTCTTCATGCACCCGTAACCGTTTAGGACTTGAGCTGACGCTAGAGGGGCCAACTAAGGCCCCCGCAGGGACCGTCTGTGTCTCAAGTCTCGATATCCGAGTGATGATCCGTGATTACAGGTACGGATAAACCTGTTGTGGGTAACTCCAACCAATTCCGGGCGCATGGGGACTCTCGAAAAACGATCCGCATAAAAAAGCTCTACATATGTGATATCGAATAACCCTGATAACTCGTGCGACCCCCCAAGGAACCCTTGCGATAATCGCTTCAAGGCACGTGAAAGAGGGACTTTTGAGGCATTTGGAGGTCTCTAGTGGTCCCGGGTGAGTTTGGGGGGTTGTTCTCTGCCGGGTGGCATCGCCAGCGCAAGGCGCTTTTCGGGCTGCTGCGCGTTGTAAACGAGGGGAACAGGGGTGGGAGCGGGGGAGGCCGGGAGTAGATTATACTCGTAATGGGGTGGTATCTGTCAATACGACTGCTATTGCATAACGCCTAGACCCAGGCAAAAGGCTGGAGTTTCGCTGTATGCGATAACAGTCGTGTTCGCAAACGTCACCTCATTACGAGGACGCTACGGCGGGGGGCTCAGAAGCCAGGTTCCAACCTTTATGCATAATTAGGGTGTGATGCGGGGAGGGGGGGAAGGGAAAGGGAGGGATGGGTAGGGGAGTCCGTGCTTTTAGGTTTGGTGCGGGGATGGAAACGCCGAGCGGGAAGCAACCCCCGACTTGACGGTTGATGGAGCGGGATGCGCTATCTGATCTGCAGAATGGCTGAAGTAGTTCCCTGCTTGGGCTAACCGAAAGTGGCGTTGGAGTTGATATGTAAACCGTTCTGGTTTTTTTTCCCTTTCAGTCGTGCAAAAGGGAATCCTGTCAGTTATAGTAAGTAGGGCTGTACTCTGACATAAACCGCCCCGACCACTTCAGCTAACAAACAACCGCCCTACCAAACAGGTGACCATTGGCGGCTCACACCTTTAGCGTTGAGCCCTTGAGGGTAGAACCATGCTCTCACAACAACTAGACCGATAAGCGGCTCAGCTGGACCTCGGGAATCTGAGACTAGATCAGCCGGATCCAAGATGGGGTCGGGAGATGATCCTTGAATGCCTCCGCCGCCGCCATAAGAAGCACCGACAAGTTGCCAACGAGAGCTGACAACCTCGGCTTTCAAACATAATTCGAGCCTCGGAGTTCTGGCTGTTGCTGCCTTTATTGTTGGATGTGGGCTGTTGGCCCCCATAAGCGACAATCTGTGGCTTAGACCAATTGATTCTGCCGCAAAAGTGAAGGAGGAGAGAGGAAGTGGTGTTGGCCTGAATAATTTGTGGTCTTGAGGGTCAAGTCACTCAAGTAGTGAATGAGAATGGGAGAAATGAAATTGGCGGTATGCTGGTGCTATCGGCTTGAGAGTGCGTGGCTGGCTGGGACCATTAACTACCGATAAATGTCTTGGGCCGCAGTTTTTAAAACGGATAGCGGCGGTTGGGTTGACGTGGGTGATGGGATAAACCGATCTATCGGTAAATAGGGTAACCAATGGGGGCCCCAAACGAATTGTGGTTAGAAGTTGCTGTAAAGTTAGTGTAGGAGATGAAAATGGGGCCAAGCGGGGTAGAAGTGAAATTCTTCGCTACTATTCATTGGGTGGGCCGAGGTAGCGCCCATGAAAGATTTCCAAGCCATTAATTTAATATCGGCTTGAGATCTGGAATATCGGTGGTATGCATGATGCGTGCCAGGTTTATCGGTTCCCTTGATCACTACTATTGAACCTAACAATCCTATCAGCTGCAGCCGGCTCATCAGTTATCACCCGCTCAAGTGTTACCTACCAGTGTTTTGGGGGAGAAAAAAGGGTCTCTCACTCACCAGACCCGACCAGACCCACCACGCTCCTTCCATTGGTATATAGTCTTTTTTCTTCTGGTTTTTCGCCTATATATTTTCAACCTTGGTGCCTTTTTAAGCACAGATTTTTGAGTTTGTAGTCCATGTTTTCTTCTCGCTCAATTCTGGCTTCCCCAATGGAGAAATAGGCGAAGGTGGGTGCCCGGTCGGGAGAACTAGTCCTCTTTCTGTTCCCTTTGAGTTGTGTCTTCTCAACATGCACTTATATGTGAATGCTGTTTTTGAAAAACAATATTCTATAGCAATTGTTGACCTTAACGTAGGTGTGCTTGTAGTATTATAGTGAAATGGGGGTAAGGAATTAATATCCTCTCTAAGTACTATCAATATTATTTGCTTGATAGTAAGGAAGAACCTCGAGTGAAGCAAGGCTAAGAGCTTTCTTCTTCTTAATAGTGATCTAGATGTTTACTATTATAATTAATCTATAGCTTGTTTATTGCATTCTTGACCTGTTTATCTATTGTTTGCTCTTCAAAGTATATACAGATTTAATTTTGCTTTAACTAGAAGGTGAGATGTTTAATTCATTTTTTCTAAATTGATAGCTAATACTATTAAAAGCTACTTTAACTAATTCTATATAATACTACTTAATTATATTTTAAGATCTTTCAAACTGCAACTATAATAAGCTCTGTTCCAATAATTTACTATACTCTGCCTTTTACCTTTCTATTTGAAAAGGTAAAAAGCAGGGTCAATACCACAATCAATCTCATAATCTGGCTTGGCCACTGAACTTAGAGCTTTGTCAGTATACTGGAATTGTATTCTCTGAGATTTTTGGTTTTATTTTTTATTTGTTGGGATCCACTAGCAGGATTTTATTTTTTATTTATTATTTTTGACTTGAACAAAATTTGTTTTTTCTGAATTGAGGAGGAATATATAGTTGATTCTATATTAGAAGAATTGTACAACTGAGATTCTATTGAATTTGTTGTATATAAAACTAAAGTAAGTATCAAGCTAGTATATTTATACTATAAGATAATATTTAAAAGGTAGGTTAATTCTATATTTACTTAAAATCCTTATAGTTATACAATATTCTATTTTCTATTAATAGTTCCAAAGTCTTAGCCTATCTATCTTATGAACTCTTAGATATAGACTTAAAAGTAATTTGGTAGTAACTATATATTACTTTATGAAAAGTAAAGTAAATATATATTTAGAATTAATTTCAAAAGTTAAGAAGTAACTAGATGTCATAGGTAGTGGGTAAGTAACTCTGAGACAGGTTGGTAGTAACTGGTTGAGGTGTTGGAAGAGTTTACACCATAACTCACATATGAATTATAGGGTCTTGCAAGATACACAGTTGTGAGTCATTGTTATGTTGTAATAAGTTGATATACTTGAGTAACTTATAGTTGTGAGTCATATGACATTATGACTTTTACACATGACTCAGGTTGTGAGTTATGGATTTCACACATATGATATGGCTAGAGCATATAACTACATTATAAGTATTTCAGGTAACTTACACTTATAAGTTACAGGATTAGGGTTGTATAAAGAACGGGTATCATAGAGGTCACTAGTATCTAAAAGGATGAGCTCTTCATATTATCATTTTTGTATCTTCTTACAGATAACTTTACTACTCTACTCTTCATCTAAGTGGCTATATTGTATGAATACACTTGTGAGTGGGTTAATAGATAAAGACCTTGAGCACTTAACCACTAATATGACTACTAAGAGAACAAGCATCTCAAAGAATCGAGGCTAAGGTATTGTTACCTGTGTCTACAAGTACTAACAGTTAGGAAATAGTAAATTTGACTGTATTAATTTAAATATGCCTAATGATACAAAAGGATAGTGGGTATTAACCAGTACCTAATAATAAGACAAAAAGGATAGCTAGGAAGAAGATAAAATTGACAACTACCTTAAACTCCTGGGACTAGCAGAAGTGTTCAGACAAATTAGATCTTTATAAGAAGAGAGTTGACCTCGAAATCTGGTCATCTGAGAAAAATAATATAAGGAAGCAAACTCTTTATTGAGTAAAGAACAAGACCCCAGGATATTGGGAATAGCAGCAGTCACTCAAATACCCCCTCTGGTAGAAATGATGCCTGAGTAAAGTACAGTGCAGCTAGAGGTGGTCTAAGTCAACAGAACTAGTGTAGGAAGTGGGCCAAAAGCAAAAGAACCAGATATCTTTACAGATAAATGAATGAAACTGTAAGAATTCCTCTCTTAGCTCAAAAGGTACTTTAGGATCAAGGACTACAGGGAAACTTGCAGTACCAGAAAGGTTGCATAAGCTGAATTTCTACTTTACAATATACTAGCTCAATGGATATTATTCTATATGGATGAAACCAAGAAAAGTAAATAGACAATATGGGACAGCTTTAAAGAAGTACTCAAAGAGTAGTTCAGAGACATAAAGATGAAAGAAGTGGTGCAGAACAAACTAGAAACCATGTGACAAGACTAGTCAAATACAACAGATTTTAGGAACAAGTTCCAGTATGTTGCTTTGGAAGTAGAATACGATGATGCTACCCTGTGATACCACCTACTAAAAGCATACAGCTCCCATTTGCAAAATGCATGGGTCAAAGTTAAAAGCAAATTTAAAACCATGACAGACTTCATAGTATGGGCTATTGAAAGGGAGCAATAGTTGAACATTGTTAGACATATACAAAAAGGAAGAATGACCATGAAATATAAGTCCATACCCTGCAATCAAGACCATACATTCAGATTGGTGCCACTTACCACTACCCAAGGGAATGATACCACAGATTTGAGCACAACTTAAAGAGGACAGAATCTCAACTTGTCCAAACAAGAATATCAATTGAGGATGGTAGGCAAGCTATGCCTTAGATGTGAGAAGAGTGGCTATGGGCAATACGACAGTCAGCTACTCAGGAACAGTTAGAATGAATGCCAGGACAAGCTCCTGTGACCACAACCAAGCTCTGGGAAATGAACCTTGATATGTGAAACTATGAAAGGAAAAAGGAGTACTATTTCTAGCAATAGAGGGTTTGAAGAACAAGAAGTAACTGAAACCTATTATACTAGCAAACTACTATATAGTCCTGTAAACAGATATATAAGAATATGAAGATGCATATATCATAGTTAAGCTATTATTATATAGTAAACAGAAAACAGTTATGATACATACAATGATCAACTCTGAAGTGACTGAGAACTTTATTGACTAAGGGATATGTCACAAATATGCCCTCACCAATGCCCAGGCCAAAAACAAAAGAGAAATACATCTAGTAGATGGGAAGATAAGTGCTGTAAAGCTGATTATACATACAGTATAAGTACTCATGAATACTAGTAGGCATTGGAAAGTGGCAATCTTCTAGGTAGCCAACTTATGAAACTAGGGAGTAGTTCTAGAGATGCTATAGTTAAGACAACATAGTTCTACAATAGCATGGAAAAACAAGAAAATTACATGTATGAATGAATAGTACATGACCAAGTATCTCTACAGCTCATTTATAATATATACAACCCCTGAAGTGGAAGCCTTGGAAGAGAACATAATCAGGAAGTTCTTGGAAATTCAGGTCCCAAAAGATCAAGGAGTGCAGAGTAGCTAAGTAGGTTAATGGATTCAAGTCAAGATATTGACACTAAAGACAAAAGTGCCTATTAAGAGTTCAGACAGGGTAGTAAGATAGAACTTGTATACCAAGGAACAGTAGACGATTCCTACCAGAGTCTAGATGATGATTGCTACAGGAATAGGTATTGGGTTACCACAAGACATCTATGGGAGAATTACTCCACATAGGGGTTTACAGTACAAAACTGACTTATAACTAATACTAGAGTAATAGACACTGATTATACAGGTGAAGTGATGGTTGTAACATGTTTGGACTGAGGTCCTATTCATGCAGTCACACGATAGGGGCAGATAGCTTCTTGATCAATAAGCAGCAAGGACTACTAACTAAAGGAGTCTTCGAGAGGGTGTAATCGGGAATCAAAGGAGTAACTATTCAATCAAGTATATTAGAAATACTGTCAGTTGAAGTCTGCTGCTTCCATTGTGAAAATTAGTGGTCTTTATATACAACTTATTGCTTATATCCAGTATGAGTGATATTATAAATCCTTGTATATATCAAGCAATACCACATGAAACAATACAACCATCGAATGATACTGTGAAATCAAACGTAAAACATTGTGTGTATCAAATGATACTAGACAAAACAATACAAGTATCAAATATTTCTGTGAAACTAAACATAAAATATTGTGTGTATCAAACAATACCAAGCGAAACATTACAGGTATCACGTGATACTGTGAAATTAAATATAAAATATAATCCAGTACCTGTACGGGTTACAATGGTAGTCCTGGCTAACCAAGGTGACAAAGAATACCCAGGGAAGAAAGGTGATAAGATTGTGTATTTAATTATTGGAAAGATCAATGAAGAGGAGCTCTAGGAAGTGGAGACTCTTGGCAAGACCCCCAGAGGGATAAAAGAGTTGGGAAGCAGGGACCAAAAGTCAGATGAGTACCAGGAAAGCTCAAAATAAATTGAGATCTATAAGATAACAGCATCGGTATTGGTAAAGTTTTACCACTGTAGAGGGAATACAGGTATTTTCTGGTTACATTGATATTGATTTCAGCAACTCTAGCCAAGATCAATATTAGCACCGAAGTTGCAATCTGACACAAACACTGGAAGGAAGAAAAACAATTGGATCAGTTGATTCTACAGGATTACCAGGAACATTTGATACTATTCCAAGAGGAGGACACCACTAAGCTACTGCTGTAGTGAAAAAAGAGTGGAGTTGGAAGTCAAGTTCAAAAAGAGCATCTTATTTCTGGAAAAGAGAATTTATCTGCTAGGTGACACCGAACTATAGGAACTCAGAGCCTATATCAAATAGAACCTACGGAGGAGATAGATCTGGGACTCATTCACAAACAGAGGATTGCTAAACTTATTTGTATGTAAAAGTGTAGGAAACTACGGCCATGTATCGACTATCACACCCTCAATGAAATTACACTAAAGGATTGGCACCCTCTACCTGTAATGACTCAGCATAGATGAATAATGACAACTTGAACCTATGCCCATACAGGTGACTGCTTGGTCACCTGGTGGGAACTGGCTGGTAAATAAGTACTTGCCTTATGGGTACCTAATAGTCAGGATCCTCCAGTGAACAGGTAAGACCTCAGGTACTTAGGTACTTGAATACCTAATATATGGGTACAGGCAATGTTAGGGTACTTAGGGACCTAAGGTAGACAAGTTACCATACTAGTTAGAGTAACCAGAAAAAGAATACAAGTGTCTAACTGTGCAGAAGGAGTAGGCAGAGGAATAGGATAAAGTTACCCTGACATCTAGGTAGGATTACCCTATCTTGAGAGTCTAGTTACCCTGACATCCAGGTAGGATTACCCTATCTTGAGAGTCTAGTTACCCTGACATTCAGGTAGGATTACTCTATCTTGGGAGTCTAGTTACCCTGACATACAGGTAGGATTACCCTATCTTGTGAGTCTAGTTACCCTGCAATAGAGGTCAGTTTACCCTATCAAGGGCCCTGAGTTACCCTATCTTGCACTATGAAGTCTCTTGGGAACTTTGGTAAAAATGACTGGAATGTTTCTCATGTAAACCTATGTATTATCCCTGAATCTAGAATTCCTTATCATGCTATTGGTTGAGCTATACAGCTCCAAAAAAGCTTTAACTTGAAGTTACTATTCTCATCATACTCCTATGGCTCCGCCTTAGGTCCTAGATATCATAGGCAAACGGTTGTGTAGTTGTGTGTAAACTGGTAAAAGAGAACTTTTATAGATATACTTGTAACACTGTATACACTCTGGCTATTGGCCTAATAATAAGATGTTCATAGGATGTATGAGAAAGCATAGGTGGGAGGGGGAAGTACCTTCTCCATGTTGTTCAGAGTAAAATAGACCAGAATTGACAGAGATGGCTGAAGCTAACTATTGGGATCCCTGGAGTAGTCCTGGGTGGTACTAGGGATGACTGGGAGAGTCTTACACCTATCAAGGCTGAATGTGCCCCTATGCCATAGCCTCTATGAGAAAGGTTTGAGGATACTAAAAGCATAATTCTTATCATAACTGAGGTGGTTTTAGGAGTAGTGGTTATGAGTAGTGCCTATTGGATCACTGCACTGGACATCCAACTAAGCGAGTCTCTATAGGCCCTTGGCTTGATAGAAGTAGATAGAATGCATAGACCAGTGGAGCTAATAAGGACTTGTATAGGTGAAATGCATACAGGAAGGTGTTTGTAAATTAGTAGACTCTCCCGGGTGTCTGGACAGTTTGTCACTGGCAAAGCACTAATATGATGAAGTTTTCACCCTGGTGGCTGTTGTTGAGATGCCTCCTAGAAACTGAACTGTATAAGAGGGTTGGAGACTAGACTGTATCAGAATATGCATACCTGTTGCGATGTGGAAGAAGTCTCAAACAGTACTTAGCAGAGAAGAGTGTGCTTGAAGGGTTGGAGTAAACTGATATAGGAGTTTTAGGCATAAATTCTAATGACTTAAATCTATGGAAGAACTCTCCTACTCAAACACAATCAACATCCCCTGGGGACCTTAATTTGGGAAGTGTTTAGCTTAATGATATTAAGTTTTACTGTTTACTTTATTACATTTGTGTATGAACTTTTAGCAATAAGTTTAAAGTTGTTCGGTATGGTCTCAACTTTGGGGTTCAGCTCCCTTGG
The DNA here is from genome assembly GCA_003182015.1 of Tuber magnatum. Classification (NCBI taxonomy): domain Eukaryota; kingdom Fungi; phylum Ascomycota; class Pezizomycetes; order Pezizales; family Tuberaceae; genus Tuber; species Tuber magnatum. The sequence continues at coordinate 1,061,502 of PYWC01000019.1, read as the reverse complement.
GATGCTCCTGATACACTACCCCTAATATCACAGGATTTGGAGTGATTAGGATCTACTCAATATTTCACCACATGCAATATTAAGAAATCATACTACAATATTTGGATAAAGTCAGGAGATGAAGGGAAGACTACTTTAACCATATAATACAGAACATATGAATACTTGGTCTTGCTAGTCAGAATAGGTAATGCCATGGTAGAGTTTGTCAAGAGGTCTCTGGAGCACTGAAAAGTATGGGCCTCTAGCTCCATTTCCTGCTCTGGGCTACTCACTAGGCTGGGGTGCCGTGTTTCTGTAGGCTTTTTCCACAATATCACATATGAGGGGCCATGCTCTCCCTATGCCCTGAATGGGTCTCCATCAAATTTGGGTGCCGAAAAATGTAGCCCCATCAAGGAAAAGACCAGGGTTTGGCCCTGGATGGAGGCAGAGTAGAGTGCATATACAAAACACACTCCTTGGGCTTGTATAATAGTTGGGATATTATGGGAAAACCCACCTTGGCCCAACCTGTATGGGTTCAAGAAGGGAAGACTGTCAACCATGTGGCACAGTCAAATGCAACAGTCACTGTGCAAATAATTGCTAAGACAGTGAGTGATTGACTATGAAGAAGTGTAAATATTGTAAGAGACATTAATTATATACAATAGTTTGAGAGTCTGAAACTCTCCAATGACTTTTATATATTTTGGTAACTTTCTCTTTAAAGTCTAGTGTACTATAAGCAATACATTCATGATATGCTCTCCTTATTCTCTCAGTATGTGCCCAAAACTTTCAGATTAAAGTTGGCTTCACAGAGTTCAGGCATTCAGGTACCATTTTCTGTAATGCTTGAATATTGTATCTGCATTTTCATTGTGCATAGCACTTTGCAGCTCCCTAGTAGTACTCAATAAAATTGAGTTCGCAGTGATACTTATGGAAAAAAGCAACAAGGTGTTCTTTTAAGTCCACCTCTTTCTCCAAGCGGCTTCTTTGACCCTTGAAATCTGGCTCTTTGGCCATCAATGCTCTTGGACAGCACGTGCCTCCATTGAGGCATTCATTGTTCTTTTTTCCATCTGGTCTGTAACATTGCACTTGCAATTTCAGTCTCCATAGACCTCTCTCCTGCAGTACCATTTGGAGTCCCTTCGGTGAACCATCAGGCAGTACCATTGGTTGAATCTCTTCAGTTAAAGAGTTTATACCAGGTTGAAGCTATGCCGGACCTCCGCCTGGGCGTAAGTTCATCATACTTGCTCGTAGGGCATCCAGTGCATAGGCTGAATGACTTGTAGTATTGTCAAACAGGAATAGAGCCTAGTAGCCAGGAAATGCAACTTCGAACATTGGAATTGCAAGCTTTAGAACCTGCTCAACAAGTCGGTCACCATCTCACCATGTATCGCCACTATATTCAATTGAACAGGTAGCAAGATAAGAATCAAGGTACCTTGAGCCCTCCTGCTGGTTTCTATATTCTGGGTTAGAATCAAGGTATTTATCTTCAGGAACTCTTAAGTGTCCTCCAGGAGTAAGGAAATCGGACACCATAATCAACTTTCCATGTAATTTCTTCTTAAGTGAAATATGGTCATCCTTAATCCAAATCTTAGACCGGCCATCATTTGCATTAAATGTGGTCTCATTATGGACAACCAGCACAATTGGCTTCACTCCAGCTGGGAGATTTTGGGGGAATACCATTTGAAGCTCTTCACACTCGTTTGTAGTAATCAGCTCCCCGTGCACCATCCAATCTTCAAGTCTTTTCAAGGTAGTCTTGAAGTACTTCTGCCTATACTGAACCATATCACCCCACTCGTGCCCATCCTTGTATACACCTTTTTTGACATCCTGTAGTTTATACCCCATCTGCTGCAACCATTTTACAGCTATGTGACTACTCAAAGTCTTCTCTACCTCCTGTCTCTCATCTCCCAATTGAGCCAGCTGGGCTTTGATTTCTGGTGTATATCATGATAGAGGTGTTTTCAACTCCGGCTGTTCTTTAAAGGGTAGTATTCCAGTCTGCCAATATGATGAAATGGCATAAGCAACACTTGGGCCTGTAATCCTCTCTCCTGCCCCACCCAGATACTCTTGCAAGGCTAGCTTTGTTCCTTCATCATCAATCAATCGATGGAGCATAGGGGACTTCTCCTGACATGACAGAGGAATATAGTGGTCCTTAATCCAACTCTTTTCATGTTGGGTAATGCAATTTCGAACTCGTTCTCTGCAACTGCCAGTTGCTGCCACAATAGATGCTGTGTAACGTGTTCGGGCTAGGCCCTAGTCACATATCGGTACGATAGGAGCAGATGGCTTCGTGGTCAACACGAAACGAGCACTGCTCGCTAAAGGAGGCTTCGAACGGGGTGTAATAGGAGATCAAAGAAGTAACCGTTCAACCAAGTATATTTTAAGAATACTATCTGTCGAAGTCTGCTGTTTCCATCGCGGGAATCAGCGGTCTTTAAATACAGCATATCGCTTATTTCCAGTATGAGCGATATTGCAAAACAATGTGTGTATCAACTGATAGCACACGAAACAATACAAGTATCAAACGATACTGTGAAACCAAACATAAAACACTGTGTGTATCAACCGATAGCACACGAAACAATACAAGTATCAAACGATACTGTGAAACCAAACATAAAACAATGTGTGTATCAACCGATAGCACACGAAACAATACAAGTATCAAACGATACTGTGAAACCAAACATAAAACAATGTGTGTATCAACCGATAGCACACGAAACAATACAAGTATCAAACGATACTGTGAAACCAAACATAAAACAATGTGTGTATCAACCGATAGCACACGAAACAATACAAGTATCAAACGATACTGTGAAACCAAACATAAAACAATGTGTGTATCAACCGATAGCACACGAAACAATACAAGTATCAAACGATACTGTGAAACCAAACATAAAACAATGTGTGTATCAACCGATAGCACACGAAACAATACAAGTATCAAACGATACTGTGAAACCAAACATAAAACAATGTGTGTATCAACCGATAGCACACGAAACAATACAAGTATCAAACGATACTGTGAAACCAAACATAAAACAATGTGTGTATCAACCGATAGCACACGAAACAATACAAGTATCAAACGATACTGTGAAACCAAACATAAAACAATGTGTGTATCAACCGATAGCACACGAAACAATACAAGTATCAAACGATACTGTGAAACCAAACATAAAACAATGTGTGTATCAACCGATAGCACACGAAACAATACAAGTATCAAACGATACTGTGAAACCAAACATAAAACAATGTGTGTATCAACCGATAGCACACGAAACAATACAAGTATCAAACGATACTGTGAAACCAAACATAAAACAATGTGTGTATCAACCGATAGCACACGAAACAATACAAGTATCAAACGATACTGTGAAACCAAACATAAAACAATGTGTGTATCAACCGATAGCACACGAAACAATACAAGTATCAAACGATACTGTGAAACCAAACATAAAACAATGTGTGTATCAACCGATAGCACACGAAACAATACAAGTATCAAACGATACTGTGAAACCAAACATAAAACAATGTGTGTATCAACCGATAGCACACGAAACAATACAAGTATCAAACGATACTGTGAAACCAAACATAAAACAATGTGTGTATCAACCGATAGCACACGAAACAATACAAGTATCAAACGATACTGTGAAACCAAACATAAAACAATGTGTGTATCAACCGATAGCACACGAAACAATACAAGTATCAAACGATACTGTGAAACCAAACATAAAACAATGTGTGTATCAACCGATAGCACACGAAACAATACAAGTATCAAACGATACTGTGAAACCAAACATAAAACAATGTGTGTATCAACCGATAGCACACGAAACAATACAAGTATCAAACGATACTGTGAAACCAAACATAAAACAATGTGTGTATCAACCGATAGCACACGAAACAATACAAGTATCAAACGATACTGTGAAACCAAACATAAAACAATGTGTGTATCAACCGATAGCACACGAAACAATACAAGTATCAAACGATACTGTGAAACCAAACATAAAACAATGTGTGTATCAACCGATAGCACACGAAACAATACAAGTATCAAACGATACTGTGAAACCAAACATAAAACAATGTGTGTATCAACCGATAGCACACGAAACAATACAAGTATCAAACGATACTGTGAAACCAAACATAAAACAATGTGTGTATCAACCGATAGCACACGAAACAATACAAGTATCAAACGATACTGTGAAACCAAACATAAAACAATGTGTGTATCAACCGATAGCACACGAAACAATACAAGTATCAAACGATACTGTGAAACCAAACATAAAACAATGTGTGTATCAACCGATAGCACACGAAACAATACAAGTATCAAACGATACTGTGAAACCAAACATAAAACAATGTGTGTATCAACCGATAGCACACGAAACAATACAAGTATCAAACGATACTGTGAAACCAAACATAAAACAATGTGTGTATCAACCGATAGCACACGAAACAATACAAGTATCAAACGATACTGTGAAACCAAACATAAAACAATGTGTGTATCAACCGATAGCACACGAAACAATACAAGTATCAAACGATACTGTGAAACCAAACATAAAACAATGTGTGTATCAACCGATAGCACACGAAACAATACAAGTATCAAACGATACTGTGAAACCAAACATAAAACAATGTGTGTATCAACCGATAGCACACGAAACAATACAAGTATCAAACGATACTGTGAAACCAAACATAAAACAATGTGTGTATCAACCGATAGCACACGAAACAATACAAGTATCAAACGATACTGTGAAACCAAACATAAAACAATGTGTGTATCAACCGATAGCACACGAAACAATACAAGTATCAAACGATACTGTGAAACCAAACATAAAACAATGTGTGTATCAACCGATAGCACACGAAACAATACAAGTATCAAACGATACTGTGAAACCAAACATAAAACAATGTGTGTATCAACCGATAGCACACGAAACAATACAAGTATCAAACGATACTGTGAAACCAAACATAAAACAATGTGTGTATCAACCGATAGCACACGAAACAATACAAGTATCAAACGATACTGTGAAACCAAACATAAAACAATGTGTGTATCAACCGATAGCACACGAAACAATACAAGTATCAAACGATACTGTGAAACCAAACATAAAACAATGTGTGTATCAACCGATAGCACACGAAACAATACAAGTATCAAACGATACTGTGAAACCAAACATAAAACAATGTGTGTATCAACCGATAGCACACGAAACAATACAAGTATCAAACGATACTGTGAAACCAAACATAAAACAATGTGTGTATCAACCGATAGCACACGAAACAATACAAGTATCAAACGATACTGTGAAACCAAACATAAAACAATGTGTGTATCAACCGATAGCACACGAAACAATACAAGTATCAAACGATACTGTGAAACCAAACATAAAACAATGTGTGTATCAACCGATAGCACACGAAACAATACAAGTATCAAACGATACTGTGAAACCAAACATAAAACAATGTGTGTATCAACCGATAGCACACGAAACAATACAAGTATCAAACGATACTGTGAAACCAAACATAAAACAATGTGTGTATCAACCGATAGCACACGAAACAATACAAGTATCAAACGATACTGTGAAACCAAACATAAAACAATGTGTGTATCAACCGATAGCACACGAAACAATACAAGTATCAAACGATACTGTGAAACCAAACATAAAACAATGTGTGTATCAACCGATAGCACACGAAACAATACAAGTATCAAACGATACTGTGAAACCAAACATAAAACAATGTGTGTATCAACCGATAGCACACGAAACAATACAAGTATCAAACGATACTGTGAAACCAAACATAAAACAATGTGTGTATCAACCGATAGCACACGAAACAATACAAGTATCAAACGATACTGTGAAACCAAACATAAAACAATGTGTGTATCAACCGATAGCACACGAAACAATACAAGTATCAAACGATACTGTGAAACCAAACATAAAACAATGTGTGTATCAACCGATAGCACACGAAACAATACAAGTATCAAACGATACTGTGAAACCAAACATAAAACAATGTGTGTATCAACCGATAGCACACGAAACAATACAAGTATCAAACGATACTGTGAAACCAAACATAAAACAATGTGTGTATCAACCGATAGCACACGAAACAATACAAGTATCAAACGATACTGTGAAACCAAACATAAAACAATGTGTGTATCAACCGATAGCACACGAAACAATACAAGTATCAAACGATACTGTGAAACCAAACATAAAACAATGTGTGTATCAACCGATAGCACACAAAACAATACAAGTATCAAACGATACTGTGAAACCAAACATGAAACCCTAGTAACCCGTACCGGTTACATGCTGCCTCTTTGCGTGTTCGCTGCCAAAAAGGTTTTCTGCAGTCGATATCTTGGGAATTGCAGGAACTCCAGAACTTGGAGGTGGCATGCAAGATCTTATTATTTTGGCTTTCTCCTCTTTAAGATTAATAGTCTTTGTATATCATAAATTCCTAAAATATTTGTTAGCTATTTCAATATTCAAAATACCATGAGTTCAAAGAAAATACCTTTCGTCAAGATTCGATGCTTAAACCGCATTGATTGATACTTGGATAAGACTGGCCAGCATCTAACAGCTTCCGCTATATCATCTCTTTTCTTATTTACCTCCTCTTGCACTTCTTGCTCTACCTCCTCCTGCCATCCAAGCTCCAATGCTTCCTCCGCCATCTATTCTTCATCTTCAACCTCTTTCTCCTCCACTTCTCCTCCCCCAACTTCTGCATCCCTTATTCCCTCATCCTCCCCGATTCCCTCATCTATCTCATCTCTTTCCATTTCTAAGACTGCCCTCTGATCCCCCTCCACCTCCTGACATTCCCCTACCTGGGATTCTCTTCTATCTTCCTGCGCTTGTAACTTATCTTTCTTCTTTCTCCTCCAAATTGTCTGCCGACATGGGGCTTTCCCCCCCTTTTCCTCTACCACTGAGGCTTACATCTAATCTAATACAATTCTAATTATTACGAAGTTAGTTTTAGATTTAGTTAACTATTATAATTTAAAAAGCTTTGAGAAAACTTACTGGGAAGAATGACTTCCTCATTTGGGACCTCTGGCTCTGGCATCAAGGCTCACTCCTCAAGTTGAATACAATCAATGTTCTTTTTGGGTCTACCACCAAGCTTGCCTGCGAGGTAACAGTGTTGTTTGCGTCGTCCAATTCTGGCCATTCAAATAATGTTGTCGTCTGTAGTATACTATATCAATATATCATGCCTCTTTATACAATTTGCTTTGATTGACTCACATGCTAAAATATTTGATTACTCAGCAATTTTGTTTTGCATTTCAATGCCAAGTCTCGGATGTTACACCAAAACTTCAAGTTTTCAAGCAAAGATGCTACTCCGAGTCCTTGCTTGTACTAAATAAAAAAACCGTACTTTTATTCTACCTCACTTGCTCTATATTTCCATGGTTTTTTTTTACCTAAGTTGGACCACTAGAAGGCGGGTGATGTTCAATTGAAAACCCTCCTAAATGAGGTTGACGCTTATGTGTTCTTGCACTATAATAAATACTATAACCTGTCAATATTTCCACGCTGGATCAACAGACTCTTGAGCTAGTACCTGGATATATATTAAATCATATACCTGGACAATATACTTATATACTCTGAGGAGATGGACCAATACTGAAAAGCTATTAGCAATATCATACAAGCTATCAAGAACTCAGGTATGAAAGTCAAACCTAGGAAATACGAGTTGTAGGAACAGGAGGTAGAATATCCCAATTTCAATATGAACTAAGAAGGAGTATAAATAGATCTGGTCAAGACCCAAGAAGTATAGGAAGTGGAAGTCCCAAAGATGAAAGCAGACTTCCCATGCGTTAAGGAGTTTTGCAACTTCTACTATTGCTTCATCATAGGATTCAGCTGAACAGCAAAGCACATATATAACCTTCTTAAGAAGAATGTCGAATGGAATTAATAGTGCAAACAGGACAAAGTCTTCAATGACCAATGGACCAAGATAATAATACAGTGAAACCTCCATTATCTTCAGGTCATTGGGAGACTGGATCACTTGGAAGTAAAGGACGGATGGAAAATAGTGAATAGGCTTGGCAGAAAGAGGGTGCCAAATTAACTCTAAACGAGTGATAATCCATGATGGTATACACATTATACTTTTCAATTTATAAAGTAGAAAAAAAAAACAATTCCCCCCAGTATACAAATTTGCCCCAATAATATCAAGTAACAGCACATCTCCCCCCCCCTACCACCCTGCTCGGCTCTCCAAGTTCACATATCTCTAACTAGAAGGACAAACTTTCACTCAAGACAAAGTATGATAAAATACTTTGCTGTACTGTCGACTCTTGGAGTTTCTGAACTCTCCAAACCTTCTCCAACTCTCTGAGATACCCAAGTGCATTAACCCCTACACTCGGAATTACCTGACCAACTAATAGCTTGTTAATCAAACTACGAGTAACTTTCAAGGCCTCCGTAGTTGAAAGAAGTGTATTGCTCTCATGCTGCTCCGAGTCCACCGTAGAGCTGGCCTGAGCAGCAACTCTGCAGGTGCTTCCACTGATCTCGTTTTCCTGCTTTTTGGCAGGATCAATCATTCCAATAATCTCTTCATCTGTAGGTTCTCTAGTAACTGTAACTTCAGTTACTGGGTTTAGCAATACTTTAACAGCAATGAGATCATTGATATGAAGTCTTTGAAAGTCTCTTTCAATCGATACAGCCAACTCAGCAACCTAAATAAGATAGAAAATATGAGTAATTAGATCCTGAAAGAAGCAAGGAGAGAAGATCAACTCACTTCATCATATGTGGTACGGGAAAGAAAAAACTCGTTCAGATTGTGGTTTCCTTGCTCTGCTTGTACTCGGTATTACTCTGCAGCAGGCCCGAAGGTTGGAATAGGATCACTAAGCAGTTCAACTGGCAAACCGGGTCCAAACTTTCCAGTAAGACCAATATGCTTCCCACAGTTTGATATTGTTGTAGCAGTAACCTTAGACCAGGCTTCTTTCCCAAGCTCTATCACTTCCAACTGTGAGATCTTGAATGGATTTCGCATATTTTTCTCATCTCATAAAATTGTCAGTTGAAGGAACGCTTGTCAGTAGTATGCTTTAAAAGTTCGAATTATACCGCTATCAAGTGGCTGTAATTGAGAGGTCGTATTAGGAGGAAGGAATTCAAGACGGATGGCCTTTAGAGTATAATCAATTGGTTCGATATGGGCAGAGCAGTTGTCAACCAGAAGGATTATTTGACAATTCTGTCTTTCCATATCCTCATTGAATCTTTTCAGCCATTCAAGCCAAATCGTCCTTGTCATCCATGCTTTTTTGTTGAAGTAATAGTCATAGCCTAAACTTTGTAAACTTCTTTTTCCAAAGCATTGAGGTTGACGAGTATGGGCAATAACTAGTTCCTCACGCTCATCACTTCTGGTTCCATTAACACAAAAGCTGTGTGTCAGGCGGGTTTTTTCTCCTTTTTGACTATTCGTTGGCCAGAGAGTGAGACCTACTGAAGGTGGCATTCGATAAAGGAGACCTGTTTCATCGAAATTGTACTAGTCTTCATCAGCGTAATCATTGCAGTCCTCATTGATTTGATCGATACGCTCCGTGTAGTCGCTAAGGTTGACAGAACTACTCTCTCCATAGAAGCAGAATATCTATAGTCCAGTACACATTTGGAACTTTTCTAGCCATCCCCGGCTCCACTTTGGTCGATTGGCCTCTGGAACACTTTCAAGTTTACAAAACCGAGTTGCTTTTGCTCGAATGGCTTCTTCAGTAAGAATGATTCCTACATTATTATTTAGTTTTCAAACAAAACCTTTATTAGAAAGAAAGTCTTCTGTTGACATAACTCTACCTTCATACTGCTAAACCTATGGACAAGCATAGACTCAATCCATGGCAACTTAACACTGCTTGCCCTGCGGCGAGTAAGCTCTGTACTGGTTATACTTGCCCAGTAATTATATCCTTTTGTGATGATATTTGTAACTGTTTTACTATCAACACCATAGGCAATATCAAAGGAGGCATTTCTTAGTGATTTTCCACCGTGAGGTGGAAACTTTTCTTTATAAAGTTCAAACTTTGCAAGATTGGTAAGGTTGTTATGCTTTGTTCTTGTTCACTTTTCGTGTGTAAGCAAATGTTGAGCACGTATTGTGGAGATCATAGGAGCATTCGGCATATTGATTGGAAGTGTGTATTTTTCTTTTCTTTTCAGGATCAGTGTTAAAGGAAGAACCACGGAAAGGCCAAAGGGACTTTCAACTCCCTTTTCCCTTTCTTGTAGACCATTTATCTTCTGAAAACATGTCCAATTCTCCTCCTTCTGTAACCATGGCTCTGGTCTTCTATGGGAAGTTACATGAAAAACCTTTCATGCAAACGAAATCTGAAATTTAGTGGCTTTTACTCCCTGGAAACAAAAACTAATAGAAGTTTGAAACTTAAAGAGGGAAAGCTCATAGAACAAAGCACGTCTCCCATGAGGAATGGAAATATCAGAGAGTTGGAAACACCAGAGGGTGGAGTTATCGGAGGTTTCACTGTAGTGCCAATAATGATATACTTCAATTCAAAGCAAAAAAATCATGATTGAAACAGATGCCTCAAAGTACATCTGTTCGGAAATTTTGATGCAGTAGTGTAAGTACAGCCAATAGAGACCAGTCACTTTTCAGTTCAAAGCGAAGTCCCCAGTAGAGTGCAACTACAATATGCAGGACAAAGAACTCCTCACAATAGTTCAGGCTCTCAGAGAGTGGAGACATTATATTTGGAAAACCAACTATTGAACACAAATCCTAACAGACCACAAGAACCTCAAGACATTTATGATAACACAAGAGTTACAGGACCGACAAATATGCTGGATGGTGAAGTTGAGTCAATACAACCGTAAGAGTGAATATTGACTTGGAAAGGAGGGAGGAAAACAAGATATACTCACATGAAGAGAAGTTGACTGACCGCAAGATGACAAGAATGAAAGGATTACCCAGAAGCAACAGATCCTGCTGGCAATAGACAAATATTTCAAAGTAATGAAAAATAGTTGAAATACAAGATAATATCCATGAAATATGCAAGAACCTGAACTGGTAGAACAAAAGAATATATAAAAGATCTGAGAAGCATCAAGAAAAGAAGAAAGAGAAAATCAAGAATGTGGTAGAGTTGTGCCAATGGGATAGAAGCTATTTCTGATATGATGGGAAAATATAGGTACCAGATTGTGAGGAAATTTAGACCAAACTGATGCAAAGAAACCATGACCTATTAGTAGCTGACTGTAATATCTCTAACACATTAGTACTCTCTAATATGGGTAATGATACCTGAGTCTCATATGACCAAGACACTTGTTCTTCTACTTCTTGTTAATATATAGCTAAGTACTTGAGGCTCCTATCTGATGACTTGCTTATGAAAGTATATATACAATATAGGCACTTAGATAAGGAGTAAAGGAGTAAAGTTATAGACAGAAGATACAAAGTTGATAGCATGAAGAACTCATTCTCCAGGGTTCTAGTAGTAACCTCTTTTATACTTGCTCTTCATGCAAATCCTAACTCTGTGACTTATAACTATGAGTCACGTATTTCATCAATAAACTGGTCATGTGTGCTAGTTACGTTATATGCATGAAACCCATGACTTACAATCTGAGTCATATGCAAAAGTTATAACCTCATATGACTCATAACTGTAAGTCACTCAAGTACAGTAACCAATTATAACATAATAATAACTTACAACTGTGAGTCAAGTGAGACTCCATGACTTGTGTATGAGTCATAGTATTAAACCTTTTAATACTGCAACCAGTTGCCACCACCTGGGCCTAGCCCATCACAAAATGTCTATATACCAACATGTTGCAGCCTCATTTAGCCACTGTTAGTAACACTGGCTATGGGGGAATGGCAAAAACTACAAATCAGATCTATTACAATTAGTACTCACCAAAATTGCAGGAAACAATCAAATGATATGTCAAGAACTGCAATATATGTATACAAATAAAGGCCATATGTTATGTGGCCTGCAGACTACTGAAATCAAATGAAGCACTAAGGAAGCTAAGAAAATCCATATCCATAGATTTCATCATAGACCTAGCTGAATCAGACAGTCATGATGCTGTCCTCAAGGTGGTAGATTATGTGACAAAAATGAGTTATTTTGTTCCATACAGGAGGGATATAATAGCATAGCTTATGGAGGATCATGATTCACTTTAGAAGTGTGGAAGAAAATAATAGATAAATAGGACATTCAACAAAGATTGAGCATGGTATTTCACTCATAAATGGATGGATGAACAAAGGGAGTTAGTGGTATATTGAAACAATATCTCTGCATATACGATAACTATTAGTAGATTAACTAGTATAAACAATTGTAAATATCAGAATTTTCCTAGAACAAGGAAAGTCAAGAAACAATTAAAAACATGCTATTTAATGCAAATTATGGACCAAACATCAGAATACAGGTCATTTGACCAATAGCAAGAAAGTAACTCTGGAAGGTATGGCATCATTCTATGAAGTGTTATGAACAAAAATGGCTATCACACCACTTCAGTAAAGGGAGCTTTACAATCAACACAGAAAGTTTGTCCAAACCCACAATCAGGAGATATTATATAGTTGTTACTATGTGATATATGAACTACGAGACCCTTAAAGAAATTGGACTACAAGGAAATTAGGCCATTCAAGTTCTTGGCAAAAGTAGCAAGTTATGCTTATAAGCTTAACCTGCTCCCTCAGATAGCCATACACAACACACTCCATATCTCACCTCTCGAACCTTGTTCAAAAAGTGAATTTCTCTTGCAAAAAAAGATTTCCTACATCATCTAATAAGATAGATAGAGAATCAGAATATAAACTAGACGAAATAATCGATAAAGACTACTCTATAGAAAACTGCAATGCTGAGCCAAGTAGAAAGAATATTCTCGAGAGCCCAATAAGACTTGATACCCCCCAGGAAACTTCAAAAATACAGTACTTACAATTGGACACTTTTGCTGTAATAGGAGCATCCAAGGGGAAATGGACCCCAAGGTTGTAACCAGATTGAACAACTTCAAACTTATCACTAAAAGTTTCTACACAAAAGTAAGAGTAAAGAAAGCAGGAAAACCTAATATTGTTAAGCTAAACACTTGCCTCAATTAAGATCTTGAGAGGATATTGATTGTATTGGAGTAGGAGAGTTCTTGCATAGATTTAAGTAGTCAGAATTTATGCCAGAAACTCTATTATCTATGTACTTTAACCCTTCAAGCACACTCTTCTCTGCTAATAGTTGTTCAGCACTTCTTCTGCATTCTTATGGGTATGCATGTATCGACACATTCTAGTTAGCAATCTCCATATGCTGTTTAGTTTCTGTAGCATATTTGGGTTATGGCTGCTGGAGTGAAAATGCCTTTGCATTAGTACCTTGCTAGTAGCTAACTGGTAAGTTACCTGGGAGAGCCTACAATTTATGAACCAATTTCTATATGCACTTTATCAATACAAGTCCCTATTGGCTTCTTTAGTCTACATATTCTATCTACTTCTGTCAAGCCAAGGGCCTAGAGAGACTGCTGCAGTAGGATGTACTGTGTGGTGATCCAATAGGTACTACTTATGACCACCATTACCAAAACTACCTTAGTCATGATAAGAATCATGCTTTTAGTGTTCTCAAAAATCTCTGACAGGGGCTACAGCATAGGGGCACATTTAGGCTTGGTAGGTATATAACTCTTTCAATTGTCCCCAGTACCACTTGGGACTATCCCAGGGACCCCCATGGTTAGCATCCACTTTCTGTGGCAATTCTTAGCCAATTTACTTCAAACAATATGGAGAAGATACTTCACCTTCTCACCTATATCTCTGGATATATCTTGTAAACAACTTATAGTTAGACAGATGGCCAGAGCATATATTGTATTCTAAGCATATCTCTAAAGGTGGCCTTTTGCTAGTTTGCACACAACTATACAGCCATTTGCCCATGATATCTGGAACTCAAGGTGAAGTCAGAGAGGTATGATAGGAATAATGCCTCCAGGTCACAGCCTCTTTGAAACTCTATCGTATGACCAATAGTATTCTAGAAAATCTCAGATTCAGGGATGGTATATAGTTTTGTGTGACAAACATTCAGACTATTTTTTCAAAAGTTTTCAAGAGACTTTGTAGTACAAAGTAGAGTAATCCGGAGTTCTAGACAGGGTAAGCCAGAGTTCTTGATAGAGTAACCTGGGTCCTATGATAGGGTGACCGGCCTCCCAAGATAAGGTAATCCTATCTAGACATCAGAGGAACTTTATCCTATTACCTGGCCTACTGCTTTAGCAGAGTTAGCCACTTGTACCTGTTCTCCAGTTACCTAGCCTAATAGGGTAACTTGCCTACCCAAGGCTGTGAGTACACTGACATACCTATGTGTTTGTACCTAGTATCTAAGTACCTATGTACTTTGTCTGCTTATAGTGGAACCTGAACCATTAGGTATCTATATGGTAAGTGGTTACTTGCCTGCCTGTTACTATCAGTCAACCACTTGGTCTTTTGTATGGGTATAGGTTCAGGTTGCCATAACCGATATATCCTAGGTAATTATATCCGCCAACGATATCTATACAAACTCAAGGCTGGTAAAAATTGAAATTGTATAAACTTAAATGCCTCATTTGGGGCCATAAGATGGGTAGGACATCATGATTCGTCTCCCCTATGACATCACTCCTACTAGCTTCGGAATGGGGGGCCCACCAAAGCCGAATAGGATAAATGGCACTGTAAGGTGAAGAAAACTACTGAACACAATGGTATGTCCCAGATACACTGTTTTGATAATCAGTGCTGAATATACCTTAGTGACAAACAGAGACAGAATTGGTTCCCAAGGGCACCCAGGGCCCATGGAAATAGATAGAAGGAACATGGGAAGAAAGAGTGGTAGGAATGCCAAGAGATGGGTGCAGGACCTATAAGATGAAAAAGATAGACATGGGGTATGACCTGCAGGGAAATAGGAAGAAGAAGCTACTGAAAAGAGGACACTAAGGAATTAGGAAGTATAAACCAGCCAGGAAGACATAGTGGAAGGAGGAGGTGAGTGAGGAAAATATGGAGACTATTCCTAATGAGAAAAGCCTATACAGGCACATTGGTGACCTCAGGGCAGAATTGGATGATGCATTATAGGTTACTAATAACTAAGGTAGTACTATTGATGCAAAGGAAAGATTAATTGACAAACAGCTGAAAATGATCAAGTGAGTGAATGTCACTCTCCAAGCATTGAGGGATGATTTCCACAAAGAACAGGAGCTTTGATGGAAGATTGCACATGATACAAGACATCTTGGGTGGGAGTTGTACAAGTGGTAAAGAGAAGGAGAACAAAGCCTGATAGGACTCAGGCTGGAGGAAGAGAGAAGCTAATATCATGGGCAGTGGCTATGCATGGCTGTAGCAGGTTGGGGGGAACTAGTCAAGGTATCATGTAGTAGCAACTAGTTGAGGTATTAGAAGGTTTGGTACCAGGACTCACAGTTATGAGTCACAGGGTTAGGGTTGTATGCAGAGCAAGTATAAAAGAGGTTGCTAGGACCCAGGAGGATGAGCTCTTCATGCTATCATCTTTGTATCTTTTTACCTATACCTTTACTATTCTACTCTTCATCTAAATGGCTATGTTGTATAAATATGCATATAAGTATGTTGTTGGATAAAAATCTTGAGTGCTTAACTACCAATACAACTACTAAGAGAACAAGCATCTTGAAGAATTGAGGCTAAGGTATCGTTATCTGTGTTTCAGACTACTATCAGGTAAGAAACTTTATACTTTTCTAAGTACTTAGTCAGCTATTTTATAGACAAATTTGTTATCGAAATATGATCTATTACTTAGGCAGGTACAGAGAATTTATATTATCAGTATACAAAGAGACTACAAGTATATATTTATTTCTGAATTCAGCTCTCATTATTTTGTGATTGGATTTAGTAATCAAGATGATTGTGTCCTACTGCTACTGGCTTAAAATTGGTATATAATCAAGGCATAGAAGGTTATCTAATAATTGCTACTTCCAGGCTCAGATAAGAAAGCTCTTAATAGTTGTCTAAGGCTGTTCAATAATTCTGTCCACCACCAGAGCAGTATTTCAGAGGTAGTGGAAAAAGGCAGTTATTATATTCTTTGAAATACTAGTTATTTTAGTACAGGGGATCTTAGAAGAGGGGTTTATTTTTGCTGTATACTTTGTATTTCCAAATTGGTGAATTATGATTAAATAGTAAACAAAGAATTAATTATTGTGACAATAAGTGTAGATTTCAGTAAAGATATAAACAATTACAACAACTCTGAGTATAATCTAAAGACAAGGTGGTAATTTTATAAGACCACTACTTAGTAATATGAGATATGTTTTATGAACACTTCTGCTGAGTAGTTATAGTTAGTTATAGTTATACTTTATGCACTAATCCTACATATATAGTTTATAGTAATTTATACTATGTACTTATACTAGGAGGTTAAGTGATCTCTGAGCTAGATACAGCTAGGTATGTCAAAATATACCAGTTCCAAATACTGGGTAGTCTCAGTATCAGTAAAGAACAGAAGAGTGCTAAGAGATTTAATTACTTAGGTACTTGACAATATCTAGGAAAATATATGAGTAATTAAGAGTCTTGGTTGATCTGAGTTACTCTACTTAGTAAGATAACTAAGAAGTTGGGGGGTACTTTGATCCATCTTTGTTCTTAGAGTTGATAGAATAACAGCAAAGTTATCCTATCTTGTGATATGAGTTACTTTATTATACTTTTAGAATTAAAGCTGAGTTTCTCTGCTATAGAACTCAGATTGCTCTGTAGAGGAATCTAAGTTAGCCTGTCTTATAGTTTGAAGTCTCTTGAAGACTTTAGAGAAAGTTTTATTAGTGTTTAGTATTATGTAAATCAATACATGCTTTCTGAATTTAGAGTTTTTCAGAAGCTTATTGTTTGAGCTATAGATCACTAAAGATACTATAACTTGTAGATAATATTTCTATTATATTTCATAGTTTCTATTATAAGACATAGATGTTAGAGGTTCTAGATTGTGTAGTTGTTTACAATATACTATATGACAACTATTGTAAGTACCTCTATAATATAGTATATATAGTGGCTATTCCTTTGACTATAAGTGTTTTATAGAATATATATATAGTATCGTTATATTAGTTAGAAGTTGAATAGAGTAAAATAGACAGAACAAAAGAAGTCAGAGTAGCTAAACTCTAGTGGTTCTCTTAGTTGTTTTCTAGAAGGTCTAGAGCAACTAGATAACTTCTATACCTATTAATTCTTCACATATTCTAAGACTATGAACATATTAGGGTATTTTCCAGAGCTTTAGATACATGATTCTTATCATGATAGATATAGCTTTAAAGCAGTAGTCATATATACTAGCACCTATTGGACCAGTACTCAAACTACTAGTATCTTATTTGGGAAGACTTATAAATATATTTATTTCGAAACTGAAGTCTATAGAACAGTAGAAACACTTAGACTTAAGAGAAATAGGGCAGTTTATGGTTGCTTGTATAGATGAAATACATATAGGATAGAGGGTTGATAGGTAGTTGTCCTTTCAGTAACTTAGAGCTTAGAGATTAGCTACTAGCAAGTTAGTGATAGAAAGAGATTCTTGCTTTGACATTGTAGTTGATAATAGAGTATAGAACCTGTTGGTATCTGGGAGATAGCAACTAGAGTGCACTGCTTGATATAGACATTGAGAGATATGGAAGTGGTTGCAGGTAGTCCTTACTAGAGTAGGATACTCTCTTGTGGCTAAATAGTGATAGAGTAAAACTAGTAGTATATGATATCTATTTAAGTATATATGAGTTTACCTCTACCTTGACACAATCCACCATCTGGTCAAGATGTTAATTGATTTAAGTTTTAACTTAATAGTATTAAGTTTTACTAATAACTTTATTTTACTTTCAAATTTAGAGATTTTGGTATCTCTATTTCCTAAAACAATATACAATTGCAATAGTAGATCTCTAAATATATATTAAAACTCGGATGTAATTAATAAGATGGATGAGTAGGCTAGTACTTTGTCTTGTTTTGACTCAAGTTTGAATAAAGAGCTACTAACCGGTTTAGAGTAAAATAAGTTTGTGAAGTAAAGGAATTACTAGTAGGGATAGCTCTACCTGTGCGCCCTTGTAGGGTTCCTGTCCAACTTCTCACTTTACTATTGCATTTTCTGCTATGAGTTAGCTGATCTTTCTATATACTTGGTGGAGTTTAGTTTCATTCAACTACTACCTTATGGTACTTCTGTCTCTTATAAAATTAACAAATGAAAATTTAGCAGTTTGTTTTGCTGAATTGAGAATTATGAAGGGAGTGAATTAGTATTGAGTGCTGTGTTTAGGCAATCGGGTCTTGCGTGCCGCATCTAGTTCATATCATTGCGATATCTTACATTAAGATAGCTACGCAAAGCCTAACCTGACGAAAGATCGGGCAATAGTAAAATATCGCACATCCCAGGGTTGAGCTATTTAATATCTGAATGAGAACTAGCGCTTTGAAACGCGGCAACCGGAATACAAGCCTGTTCTGATCGATGGGAGGAAAGGGTCCGCTGCTAAGGCTCAGGTGGCTTGGTTTCTGGGTTCCAGCCCCACACTAAGAACCGGGGGAGATGGCCATTGAGCCCTAGTAGATCGGATGGGGTCGTGCAGGGGGGGGGCTTCTAGTCCATAGTCTTTCCGGATATTTTGCGTAGAAAGATGAGTCGCATATCGCTTAATGGAGACTTATATATATACTGTAGAGCGAGGCGGGAGGCGGGGGACGCTGCGGGATAGCGGTTCTGTGTTCGGGTAACAAAGAGTAAGGTAGTAATGAACTGGCAATTGTAGTCAGGGTTCCGATTTTCAAAATGGCTGTAGTCGCTATCTCCCGTGTTGTGGGTAATACCCTTAGGCGTGTTGGTCTTTGCCTCGTACTCGCAGTTGGAGTCACTTAAATAATACTCACCTCAGCGATATAGAAGATCATGGAATCTAATACACAAGATGAAGAATTCAGCTAATAGGAATTCTAGGGAATCATGTTGTATTCATAGGAGCTCATCAACTAATACTGTCTCCTCTAGCCCCTACAGCTCGGACATTCGGTTAAAGCTGGCTGGTAAGGCCCACAAAGTAGTTTAAACATATTGGGCAAGGCACTTAGGACTTCATTTCCAGCGTGACCGCGGTTCTGCTAAACACGATCGCTGACCAACAAACTTAACTCCACATGCTAAGGCTGATGCCCGTTGGGGGTTCCGCCAATTCTAAGATGCGTGAGCTTCATCGAAACGTAGGAGATGTATCAATACTTACGCTGCCAATCAAAAAAGGTGTATCCAGGACGATGAGCGGATAGCTCAAAGTCCATGAAACTTCCCATTCTACATTCTAGTCGAGGTCCCCTACATGTCGTAGTTCCTTCCGAAACCGAATGCTTCGAGGCAACAGCCGTTAGTGAAATCCTAGGATTGGGGGTCAAGATCTTCGGGGGCCATATAAACCTCAATTAGATACAAGGGACTGTCCAGTCTACCAGAGTGAGTGTTCGGGGCTCGCTTTGGCCGAACACCCCAATTGACACCGTAAGGATTGAGGGGTTCTTCGAGGCCATAAACATTCAGAATTCCGGTTCCTTTGACCCTCCATTGCTTCCGAGCACCCGAGGGAGGGAGGTCGAATTCGAGCTCGCAATATCTTGCACTGTTAAATGGAACCTGGAAGCGGACTTTACGTTCCCTCTTTTCAGCTGCGGAATTAAATGAACAGTGGCGGGCTCACCATATAATGCGGTCTCGTTCATTCTGCAGATCAAGCCGTTGCCGACACATTGGGGTCGGCTCCTGGGACCCTCTAAGCTGGGTTTGAGCCAGACTCCGCCATGTTGCTGGGGTGGAAAGACTTTTTGAGAGTTGCAAGATGCAATTGGAATGATGATGGAAGGGAGTATTGTGGCCACTTTGGTCTCGGGGGACCCTCTTGCCTCGAGTGGCTCGATATTAATAAGACGGGGAGATGCGGCGATGAGTAGCGGAAGATAGAGGAGCAGAAAACGTAATGGAGGCATGATGATTGCAGTAATACTTCACACAAGTTTTGGAGAAGCGGTCTTTTTTGAGACGAAGAAAGTTATGGGGATAGGGGTTGGGAAGGATTTAACAATGAAATGAGGGAAAGGAGAAATAGGGGAGGGGAATATTCGGGAGAGTGGTATAGAGACAGTGATAAAGCGGAGGGTGGGATTCGTGGCCCCACAGTGTGGAGAGTTAGGGGGTATCCACGCTTGGCGACGAAACTATCCCACATTGAAGAGGGAGCAAAAGCAAGAGGAATGTTATGGTATCATACAAAGGGATTTTTTTACTAGAGACAAATGAGGAATTCCCGTGGGCTGGGTCTTGTCTTGGAAACCCGAATATCGTTAGTGGAGTCATGAGAAATCACTGCGGGATGACAAAGGGGAGTGTTAGGGTTCACCTAATCTACAACGACTGACGGGAGCTCGACCGGGGGGGTAAATTTACCTACGCAAACCGTACTCGAGTATGATGCGATACAAGTGCGGTATGATAGGAACTGGTAAAAGTGGGACTAGGGCTGGACAAGTACTAAGCCAATTTTGGGTAAAGTGCGAGGCTACTGGTGGTTGGTCTGGACTTAACTTACCCCACACGGTGGTCGCTGGTGTAAGTCCGGCTTTTTTGAGTTTGTATTGGGCTGGTATGGTGGTGGTAGACCGGTTGTACGTGCAACGAGAGTGGTAGCTACAGTGAGAGCCTATCCTAGTAATGTATGGGAGAGATGTATATTATAAAATTGGGAAATATGACGTAAAGATAAGCATAAAATATATAGGAAGAAATACTCAAAATATAAGAGAAATCACAACTAAAATATAACATCAAAGTCAATAATGTAATAGTTTAAAATAATCAAAAAGAGTAGCTGAGAATAGAAATAGTGAAGAAAGAGAAAATACAGTCACAAAAGGTGAAAGTTAAGCTAGTGGATATTTAAATCTTTATATTTAGTTATTAAAGGTATTATTAAGAAAATGAATTTACAATATTAGAGTTAGAAGTTTTTTTTTTTGAGTTATTGTTTTATTGGTTTAAGTACAAGAACTTCCCATTCAGGAATATCTCCTAATTGGTACTAGATCTTGTATTCACTAATAATACCCTTCTTCCTTTCTCTTCCTTGTGGAATAGCTCTCTTCTATATATTGGATCTGAGTATAATATGATTACGGGTAGCAGGAGTTGGAACTATTATTGCAGTTTTGAATATAATTTCATTTTGCAATAAAGTTGGATCTTAGTACTATGTATATATGAAGTTGATAGAATAGGGAACAAATTGGTAGATCAGTAGTTGAAACGGGGGCACCCCTAGGAAGATGGATCCCAAGGTTGCGACCGCACCAAACAACTTCAAACTTATCGCCAAAAGTTCACACAGATGTAAGAGTAAAGTAGA
>PYWC01000019.1:1027019-1038713 GCA_003182015.1 Tuber magnatum | reverse complement strand
GGTGGACAAGTGGACTTTCTCCTGTTACCCTATCTATCCCACTTCCGGAGATAGACACACTCGGCCTTTCTCCAGTTACCCAGCCTAGCTGTGTATTGGCCCTTCATAGGTCCCTAAGTACGCTGACACCAATCTTGGGCGTAGCCATGTACCTAAATACTTGTGCCCACTAAGTCTGCTCATCTCGGAGCCCGCGCCATCGGGTCTCCGTAGGTCACGTACTCACTTGCCTGCCGGTTCCTACCAGTTCGCCTCTGGGCTACCTGTATGGGTGTAGGTTCCGGCTGCCATAGGTCATGTATGCTGGGTCGTTACAGTAGTAGGCAGTGAAAATCAGAGCAAATAAAACATATAAATATGTATGATAGAGAAGGAGAGAATGAAGCTTGATTGTTATTTACTACATGCTAGTACAAGTTTACATCATAAACTAAAAGAAGATAGAGAAAGAAAATATTAGAAAACTTCAAGGCTGGTATTATATAACAACCTTAGAGAAATAGAAAGAGAAAAGAAAAAACTTGAGAACAACTTGAGAAGGGAAGATACAACATATAAAAGCTCAGGATAGAAGGGAAAAATATATGAGAGCCTTAGAAGAAAATAACAAGTGAAAAGAAACAGGATTTAGTCTATATAAGTCTCAAGTATGAAGAATTCAAATATAGGAAGAGGAAAAGAAAAAAGACTTGAACATAGAAGGGGTTCTAACAAGTAGAGGCACACAGCTATAGGTCTTGCATAATCTTTACAAATAACAAAACTGGTTAGTATAAGAAACAGAACAAGAGGAGTAGTTACCAGTAATCAAAATATAAATAATCTTTTATAGTATAATATTGGAAAATACTTTAGTCAAGAACTCTAAATACAGTTGGTAGGAGAAGAAATAAAGAGGTATTACATGTTAGCAAATTATTTCACATTTTACAGAATTATTACTACTTGCTATATATATAGTAAAATACCAGCTTTATAGTATAAAGATATATCTTAAAAAAATTATATATGTTAAGGTCAAATATTGAAATTTTTAGCCAGTTAGACATATTAACAAATTGTAGGAGACTAGCAGTATAACTGGTACAGGTACTAGGGTAATATTTTAAGTTTCATTTCACAGTATCGCTTGATTCTTGTATTGTTTTGTATGGTATCACTTGAAATACAAAATATTTTAAGTTTGGTTTTATAGTATCATGTGATACTTGTATTGTTTTATATGGTATTTCTTGATATACACAATATTTTGTGTTTGGTTTCACAGTATTGTTTGATACTTGTATTGTTTTGTGTAGTATCGCTTGATATACAAGATGTTTTATATTTGGTTTCACAGTATTATTTGATACTAGTATTGTTTTGTGTGGTATTTCTTGATATACAAAATATTTGTTATTTGATTTCATAATATTATTTGCAACTGGTATTGTTTTGTGTGCTACTATTTGATATACAGAAAGTTTTATGAAATTGCTCATACAGGTTATAAGCAATAAGTTGTATTTAAAGACCACTGATTTCCGTGATGAAAACAGCAGACTTTGACTGACAGTATTTCTAATATACTTAGATAAATAGTTATATCTTTCATTTCCTATTATACCCTGTCGAAGACTTCCTTAGTCAGCAGTGCTCACCAGTGATTCATCAAGTGACTATCCGCTCCTATTGTACTAGTATGTGACTAGTACCCCAGTACTGTTGGAAATACTACACGACATAATATCATGTTCAACCATTTGTCCAGCCGTTCGTTTGTCCATTTGCAACTGTCTCGCACTTTGATGATCGACCATCCATTCATGCAATAATGAGCACCCGTGCCTTTGCAAGATATTGCCCATTCGCTATTGTCTGTTTGTATACTATTACCCATTAGCACGCTATTACCCGATCGCATTCTACGATTGCACCGTTGCTCGTTATCCGGCTTCGTCGTCCTTGTTAGTGCTCGCTCCCTCTTGGTGAGCGCACGGTGGGAGAGTCCCTTGTGAGGGAGCAGAGGCATGGAGGCTAGGGAGCGGTTGGAGTTCTTTGAGTTCTTGTCTTTCTTTTGTTAGTGGCAGGGGAGTCTGAATGAGGGAGCAGGAGATGTGAGGATTCTGTTCTTTCTTTTGTTAGCTTGGGAGAGTGTGAAGGAAGAGGATAGCAAGGGGAAGAGATAGTGAAGGACAGTGATGGAATGGATGTTTGTGGTGGTTGGTGGAAGGGCTGGAGATCTATTTGTTTTTCTGGATATTTATATCCCCTGTTATTTCCATTCGTTGGCTAGACCGTGTGAAAAACAGATTGATTTCTCACCGATCAGTTGAGTCTCCGGAGAGGTTGTTGAGTGACTGGAGAGGTGCCTCGTGTGTTCATCTTGAGCTTTTTCTATACTTTAGTCTTGCAGAGTTTTCACTCTTAGTCATCACTGTTTCCATCACAGCTGGTCACTCTGTTGTTTCAACTCGTCAATAGTCGAATTATTTTGAAAAGGTTATAAGCCTGGATCGACGCCAATTCGGGAGATCTTTGATGATTATTGTGCGATAGTCAGCTCTGAGCCTGGACTCTGCTGTGGTTGTCATTGTCACCTCCTCACCTTCTCGCTTATACGGTCACTCACACTCAGGCAACAGTTGGTCACATCATGGTCGGTCACAACATATACCCGGTCGCATCATGGTCGGTCCCAATACAGTCAGTCATAAACGTCGCAATCCACTGGGCAGGAAGTGACCATTTTGGCTTGCCTAGGTATTAAACCGCTATGCAAAGCTGTGAGTTATCGTGAATGGCGATTAGCCGCAGTGGATATCCTTGCCGAGAAGGCTTACTGGCTGATTGTTACTGGGAAGCTGAAGTGCCCCACCGATGCTGCTGGCACAGAAGTAACCACTTGGGAGGAGAAAGCTGGCAAGGCCTGGAGTATGCTAGGGAGGCGGTTAGGCAGTTCCCATCGTGAGCTGTATGCTGAGGTGCGAGACCCACATGATTTGTGGCAGAGGTTAGAGAAGCAGTACGCTAGGAAGGACCAGGCTAGGATCTGGTTTCTCAGAGAGGAGTTA
Organism: Tuber magnatum; assembly: GCA_003182015.1. Lineage (NCBI taxonomy): Eukaryota > Fungi > Ascomycota > Pezizomycetes > Pezizales > Tuberaceae > Tuber > Tuber magnatum. The sequence goes on along the minus strand of PYWC01000019.1, from coordinate 1,035,660 downwards.
TCCAAGGTGGAATAACGGAATGATAACTTGGTTGACTATATTTCTAGTCTCAAAAAACTCTTTCATCAGCTAGCTGCTGCCAGCGAGGTGCAAGGTGAGAAGGATAAAAAATACCTCCTTCTATCTAAATTGCCGCCACCATACCACCACTTCAGAACCTTGATTTGCAATGGCCCATAATATGACCAGATATCATATGATAAAATATGCAACTGCCTTATCCTCGAGCACCAGTGGTTGACCAAGGGTGTCAGTGGTGATGCTGAGAGTGAAACCACAAATGCATTCTTTGCTGGGAGAGGAGGTAAGAAGGACAACGGTATGGGTAAGAGACTTTGGAAGAGGGGAGATAAAGATCAGAGTCAGAGCCAGAGGCAGAGGGATGGTAAACAAAGTGTTGGGAAAGACACTTGTTTTTACTGTAAGGAGAAGGGTCACTGGGCAAATAAATGTTCAAAGAAGCAGGATGGTAAGAAGTGGAATGGGAGAGGCTGTGGCCAGGAGCATGGTGATGCCAACAAGGCGTCAGTAGAGTCGAAGGCATGGAGTACGATGGATGAAAAATCAGTAAAGATTTTACAGTCTCGATGGGTTTTAGATTCCGGAGCTACTTATCATATGACCTCCGATCGTTCTCTGTTCCAAAGCCTTGCTCTCATTTAGACTGTGATCCATATTGCAAATAGTACCACCATGACTGCCGAGGGGCAGGGTGATATACCCTTGACTCTCAATGCTAATGGAGTTGGAAACCCAATAGTCTTAACAGATGTTCTGTATGTGCCAGAGATGGAAACAAGTGGGCTTGTCTCAGTTTGCTGTATCCAGGCTGCTGGAAATACTATTAAAATACTATTAGCTTTTGTGCAAATGGTAAGGTCACTATTACACAGGAGAGGGAAACTCAAGGTATTGCAAGGTTGGAACAAAATGCATACATCCTCCAAACATTAGCAGATAATACTCCAGACTCAGAGGCTGTGGAAGCCAACCATTCCAGAAGTGCAGGTCATGGAACACTGATAGAGTGGCATCGCAGCCTGGGACATATCAGCTTCGATAAAGTTAGAGAACTTGCAAGGGAAAATCCGGAGGAGATGGTTATTGATGGCAACAGCTCTAACCTTCGATCCATTGCTAGTTGTCTCAACTGTGTTGCGGCAAAGCAAACTCAAACCCCAAATTCCTCCCCCACAACTCACATAACCACTACACCACTCAAGCTAGTGCATATCGATCTTGCAGGTCCCATGAACACTCTTTCGCTCGGTGGTGCCTGCTTTTATCTTCTCTTCATTAATGATTACACCATATATACTGTTGTCTTTACCATCACTCACAAGTCTCATACCTTTTCCAAGTTTCAGGAATACAAGTCATTGGTTGAGAACTATCATGATAGAAGGATCAAGGCACTGACAAGTGACAATGGTGGGGAGTATACCAGTCAATCTTTCTTAAACTTTCTTCATGATTTGGGGCTATCTCATGAGAAGACAGCGCCATACATACCAGAACAGAATGTGGTGAGTGAGCGAGCAAACCAGACCCTGGTAGGACGTGCCAAGGCAATGATGCTTGACCATGCGTTGCCTGATGAGCTTTGGGGAGAAGCAATACACACTGCTGTCTACCTCAATAATCAATGTTCTACTGTTTCTAAAACTAAGACACTCTATGAGCTGTGGACCAGTCAGCATCTAAACCTATCCCACCTTCTGCCTTTTGGCACTCTAGCATTCCAGCAGATTCCAAAGACCAAGCGGAGCAAGTGGGAGAATCATGGCAAGAAATGCGTAGTGGTTGGTTATGAAGGAACAAACCAATACAGGATTATGATAGATAGAAAGATTTTTACTGTATGAGATATCAGAGTGATTAAAGAGGAGGATAAGGAGGAAGAGGTGGAATATGAAATAGGATCTGGCAATAGTAGTAGTAAAGAGGATACGGTTGATCCTATTCAACCAGTTGTTGAAACCCCGATCGCTACATCGCCAACCTCTCCACCACCCCCAACCTCACCATCTCTGAGTCCACCTCCTGGTTCACCTTTAGCACTGTGTCTGAGTTCACCTCCTCCAGTAGTACAACAGTTGCCAGCTATAGTTGAACCACCTGCACCTACACTTGCCTCAACCAGTCAATGCCAAGAAAATACTAAAAAGTTTACCTCTACCCAGTTCCACCATGAGGTATTCCTCACTACCTCATACTTAGATACCGATGAGCCCCTATCCTACACAGAAGTGGTCAACTCAGCTATGGCAACAGAATGGACTACAGCAATCAATGAAGAGCTACAGTCAATCAGGGAGGATAAGACATGGGAAACTGTGGATCTACCTAGAGGAAGAGAACCGGTAAAATACAGATGGGTGTTCCAAGTTAAGAGGGGGGCAGGAGGAGAGATTCTGAGGCACAAGGCTCGCTTGGTAGTAAAGGGATTTATACAGCGCTATGGAATTGACTACCTGGAGACTTTTGCACCGGTTGTCAAGCTTATATCCCTGAGAATCATTCTCTCCCTTGCTGCGGCCTATGGCTATGAAATTGACCAGACAGATGTTAAGAGTACCTACTTGCTAGGAACTCTGGAAGAGGAAATTTACATGGAGATACCAGAGGGCTTGGATGTGGATCGCACTGAGCAGATGGACAGAACAGGAAGAAAAAGGAAAAAGGTTTACCAGCTCTACAAGGGGTTGTATGGGCTAAAGCGGTCAGGAAGGATCTGGAATCAAGAGTGGGACAAACACCTGGTAGGGAGATGTGGATTCAAGAGAAGCAATGATGATTATGCTGTCTATTTGAAAGAGAAGAGAGGTGAATTTTGTTGGGCTTTGATTTGGGTTGATGATGTTCTGTAGATAGGACCCTGGGCGATGGTTGGTGAAGCAAAAAGTCAACTAGCAGCACAGTTCCCAGTAACTGACCTTGGAAAAGCTCACTTCTTTCTAGGAATGGAAATTATCCGTGGACCTAATCAGATTATCCTCAAGCAAACCGCCTACATTCAAAAGATCTTCGAGGGCTTTAGTCTTGCAAAGGCCTACACCGTCTCCACCCCGCTAAATCCAGGCATCAAGCTACACATCTTACCTGGGCCTACCTCCAGAGAGACTACCTCCAGTACCACTGCCCAGGCTCAGACTGAGGCAGAAGAGAGTTCTGCAGATAAGGGAGAGTACCGGAGTATGATCAGTAGCCAGATGTACCTCATGCTATGTACTAGGCCAGACATCGCCTTCACAGTTGGAGCCTTGGGCAGATTCAACAATCCGCTTAGGAGTAGCTATTTGAGTGCAGCGACACACCTACTCCACTATATCAGTAGGACCTCCAGTCTTGGATTAAGACTCGGCCCTTTCACCAGCCTGAATCCTACCCTACATTCTAGACCTATCATACACCCGGTCCTATACCACGATGCATATTGGGCTGGAGATTTGAATACCCAGAGGAGCACTGGTGGCTATATTTGTGTCCTCAGGAGTGAAGATTCAGGTCATATCTATGGTGGTTCAGCAGTATCCTGGTCCAGCAAGTGACAGCAGAGGGTTGCTCTATCCTCTACTGAAGCAGAATACATGGCTCTTACTCAGGCAGCTAAGGCAGCTATTTGGGTTTTACAGTTTATTGCCGAGTTGCAAACTACTCCACACCATGATGAAAACCTTTTATCGCAACTACAACCACAACCACCAACCCCAACCAAAGTCTTTGTCGATAACCCAGACTCCTGTAACGACCCAGCATACGTGAGCTATGGCAGCCGGAACCTACACCCATACAGGTAGCTCGGAGGCGAACTGGTAGGAACCGGCAGGCAAGTGAGTACTTGACCTACGGAGACCCGATGGCCCGGGCTCCGAGATGAGCAGACTTAGTGGACACAAGTATTTAGGTACATGGCTACGCCCAAGGTTGGTGTCAGCGTACTTAGGGACCTATGAAGGGCCAATACACAGCTAGGCTGGGTAACTAGAGAAAGGCCGAGTGTGTCTATCCCCGGAAGAGGGATAGATAGGGTAACAGGAGAAAATCCACTTGTCCACCGGACAAGATTACCCTACCCACAGAACAGGGTTACCCTGCCTTGAGGCTTGGATTACCCTGTTCAAGGACCTGAGTTACCCTACCTGCCAATACGAAGTCCCTCGGGGAGTTTGGGAAAAATGACTGGAATGTTTGTCACACGAAGCCATGCATAATACTGGAATCTGGGGTTCCGGGAGATGCTATTGGGCGAGCTACGCAGCTACGAAGAAGCTGTAAATTGAAGACATTATTCCTATCATGCCCCTCCGGCCCCGCCTTGAGGCCCGGACGTCATGGGCAAACGGTTGTGTAGTTGTGTGCAGTCTAGCAAAGGAGGATCTTTGGAGACCCGCTTGCAACACCGTATACGTTGCTGCCGTCCGGTCGACCGTAAGCTGTTCGCAGGATATATAAGGGGGCATAGGGTGGAAGGTGGAGTACCTCCTCCAAGTTGTTCGGAGTAAAACGGACCAAAACTGACGGAGTTAACGGGAGTTAACCGTGGGGGTCCCGAAGGTAGTCCCGGGTGGTGCCGGGACGACTGGGAACGTTTTGCACCTACCACGCCCAAGGATGTCCCCAACGCCATAGGCTCTGAGAGGGAAGTGCAGAGACACTAAAAGCATGATTCCTACCGCAGGTAAGGTGTATCCGAGGTAGTGGTCGTGGGTAGCGCCCATTGGATCACTCCTGGACCACCGTACCCTGCGGAAGACACCGGAAGCCCGAGACTCGTAAATAGTAGATAGATAAACCGCTCACGGTAGCTTCCGGCGTCAAGAAGAAATCAACGCGCATGGGAAGGGTGTCATAGATAGTCTAGTTCAGCAAGGTGTCTTGACAGTTAGCCACTGGCAAGTCACCGATGCGCAGAAGTTTTCACTCCGGCGGGCAGAATGGAAATGCGCCGCAGAAACGATATGCACATATGGTGAACGCCGACTAGAGCGGGTCGACACATACATGCCCGAAGGGGGTGTCAGGAGACGTGTCGGACCGCCCTTAGCGGAGAAGGGTGTGCTCGAATGGTTGGAGTAAACTGATGGGGGAGTTTCTGGCATAAGATAAAACTACCTGAAAGTCTATGCGAGAACTCTCCTACTCCAACAATCAATCCTCTCGAGACCTTAATTGAGTGAAGCGTCAGGCTTAACGATATTAAGTTTTACCGTCTACTTTACTCTTACATTTGTGTGAACTTTTGGCGATAAGTTTGAAGTTGTTTGGTGCGGTCGCAACCTTGGGATCCATCTTCCTAGGGGTGCCCCCGTTACAGCTCCATAGCCCTCGCCCACAATCCTGAGTTTCATGTCAGGATCAAGCATATTGCTATTCAAGAATACCCTGTCAGAGAGAAGGTAGCAAATGGGGAAGTTGAACTGGAGTACCTCCACACCAGCGAGATGATTGCAGACTGCCTTACCAAGAACCTCAGCTGGGAAAAGATGGAGAGATTCAGGGCAGCGATGGGTCTACCATAAGTGGAAGCAGTAGGAGCAGTAGGAGCAGTGAGAGAGTAAGGAGTGCGCATAGAGAGAAGTTTTTTATTTTTATTTTTATCTTCTATTCTATTTTATGTTTCTCTATGTTATTTGGTTTAAGCTAGCATGGCTCGCAGAGTGGGAGTGTTGGAAATACTGCTCGACAGACTATCGCGTTCAACTGTTTGTCCATCCGTTCACCCATTTGTTCATAACTGTCCAGCGCTTTGATGATCGACCATCCATTCACGCAATAATGATCACCCGTCCATTCGCAAGCTATCGCCCGTTCGTTATTTCTTGTTCGCTATTGTCTGTTCGTATACTGTTGCCTGTTAGCATGCTATCATCAAATCGGATTCTACCGTTCCACCATTGTTCGTTAGTCGGCTTTGCAATCCTTGTTCATGGTCGCTCCCCGTTGCCAAGCACATGGTGGGAGAGTCCCTTGTGAGGGAGCGGGGGCATAGAAGCTAGGGAGCAGTCAGAGTTCTTTGAGTTCCTGTCTTTCTTTTGTTAGCGGCACGGGAGTCTGAATGAGAGAGGGGGAGATGTGCGGATTCTGTTCTTCCTTTTGTTAGTATGGGAGAGTGTGAAGGAAGAGGATAGCAAGGGAAAGTGATAGTAAAGGAAAGCGATGGAATAGATGTTTGTAAGGGTTGGTGGAAGGGCTGGAGATCTGTTTGTTTTTCTGGATATTTATATCCCCTGTTATTTCTGTTTGTTAGCCAGACCATGCAAAGAACAGATTGATTTCTCACCGATTAGTTGAGTCTCCAGAGAGGTTGTTGAGTGACTGGAGGTGTGCCTTGTGTGTTTGTCTTGAGCTTTTTCCCCGCTTTAGTCTTGCAGAGTTTTCACCCTTAGTTATCGCTGTTTTCATTACAGCCGGTCACTCAGTTGTTTCAACTCGTCTATGGTCCAATTATTTTGAAAAAGTACGAACATGTTATAAGCAGCCTAGTGTGTCTACTATATTTCATATCTGTCAAGACCTAATAATACTTAAGAAATTAAACAGAAGCCTCTTATTACTTGATACCCTTATCCAATATTATTTAGTTGCTACTGCAAATATGAACTATAAGTGTAGTATACAGGAGAATACTACTATGTGAAGTTGTAAAGACTTGTGAAATAAAGGCTTATAGGAAAATACACTAGAAAACTTTTAAGTTAGAGGTCTATTTATACAAGATTTCTCAGAAAATCCACTTTGGCAAGCAATAACAATACGAACTCAGGTTATCCTTTACTTATTGTAACTGGTACAGGTACTAGGTCATGTTTTATATCTAGTTTCACAGTATTGCTTAATACTTGTATTGTTTTGTGTGCTATCGTTTAATATATATAAGGTTTTATGTTTAGTTTTATAGTATTATTTAATGCTTATATTGTTTTGTATACTATTACTTGATACATCCAAGGTTTTATGAAATTGCTCATACTGGTTATAAGTAATAAGTTGTATTGAAAGACTACTGATTTCCACAATAGAAATGGTAGACTTCGACGGACAGTATTTCTAATATACTTGATTGAACAGCTACTTCTTTGATTCTCTATTTTATCCTCTTGAAGCCTCTTTTAGTAAGCAGTACTCACTTCTTGTTAATCAAGTGGCCATCTGCTCCCATTGTAATACTATGTGACTAGCACGCTGGTATGAACATGTTACACTTATAGCTAAGTAGTACTGTATAATTGAGAATTGAATCTAGTACCAAGTTATCTGAACAGGTAAGTACTATGGTTGTCTTTCAATATATCTGGTTGAATTTGGGTAACTATGACCTGATACTCTAGAGAGGGGTATTAAGATAATTGTCTTGTTTCCAATTTTCTAAAAAAGATATGATTATAATCTGAAGTACAATTCTTGGAGTGAAGAAACTATTATTGATTTTTTGAGTTAGGAACAACTGGAGAGGAATAACTGCTCCAAGTTATATTAACAATATTCTTACTTTGGTTTTCTAGCTCTTTTGGTAGCAAATCAGTAGATAGAGAAGCTAAAATCTATAGGTTACAGAGGATAGTACTACTGCCCAATAGGTGACTTTTACTCAACAGGTTGAAATTAGTATAGAATATTAAAGCTCAAGTGGCCTTTACTAGCATGCTCTTTAGATTGCAATCTTAGTAAGAATATTTAGTATATTTTAAAAGATATGTTAAATAAATATAGCCTACAGACCTAGGGATTAGTAGGAATAGCACAGTTAATAAAAGAAGAATGGTAAATAATTACTAATATTGATCTTTTAGCATTCATTCACTTAATACATAAATAGATACAAGTTATTATTACAGTCTCTAGAGGTTATACTAATTGGGAAATACTATTTTAAAGTTTTTATTTTTATTTTCACGTTTTACTTTACTTATATTTCATATATTTTTAAATTTTGTTTTTTAATATTTTCAAATAAAAACTTTTTAAAGTTTTAACTGCCACTACACTGTAATACTATTTTGTTTTAATATATTTGACTATTATGTAACAGAAAAAATATTTGTATTTTAAATAATTATCCTTTTTTTTGTATTGTTATAACTTTATTAACTGTTTTTACTGTTTACAGAGATAATACATGGTCTATAGCTGTCTACTTCAACTTGTTAGAACCACTCCTATGTTCAGATTGTTTTTTTTTAAATCTTTTTAAAACTTTTTCTCTTTATATATGTTTAGCTTTTCAAGCTTATTAAATTTTGTACTATATTATAAGTATTTTCTCCCTAAGTTCTCTATCCTTTCTATAATATTATTGTACCCTCTTATGATATATTTACACTCTCTTGATTCTCTTTTCTCCTTTCCTCTCTCAATTTTAACATTCTTGCTCTTTTCTTTCTCAATTTCTTCTCTCTTTTCTTCTTACTTCTATCTGTCTGTAATGGGGGCACCCCTAGGAAGATGGATTCCAAGGTTGCGACCGCACCAAACAACTTCAAACTTATCGCCAAAAGTTAACACAGATGTAAGAGTAAAGTAGACGGTAAAACTTAATATTGTTAAGCCTGATGCTTCACTCAATTAAGGTCTCGAGAGGATTGATTGTTGGAGTAGGAGAGTTCTCGCATAGACTTTCAGGTAGTTTTATCTTATGCCA
>PYWC01000019.1:995797-1025888 GCA_003182015.1 Tuber magnatum | reverse complement strand
CCTAGGTACCTGACCAGCCTTCTGTTCCTTCTCGAAGCCCGGGCCATCGGGTCTCCGCAGGTCAAGTACTTACTTGCCTGCCGGTTCCTACCAGTTCACCTCCTGGCTACCTGTATGGGTATAGGTTCTGTCTGCCATAGCTCATGTATGTTGGGTCGTTACACTGTCAAGTATTGATATTTTCTTTCAATCGAAGATCTTATTTTAATGCCTTTTCTTTTTTCTTCCTTTTTTATTTATCTTGTTATTTAATTTCTCTTGATCTATTTTGGCAACCTTCTTTAATATTTCTTTTGCCTCTAAGTCTGTTAGATAGCAGCCAACTCTGATAACAAGTAAGACAAGCTAAGGCCAAGGTATTTAAAACTGAAGAATATATATAAGAAAACTTACTTTGTAAATAGGAGAATAAGATTCTAATTGAAGTATGGTTCATGTTATTCAAAAAATGCACCAGGCTGAAATAATGTGTTACATATGACTATACCTCCTTTGATGTGAAGTCTTAAGTTCTCTATAGGATTATAGTAGAGGGTTTAAACAATAATATATTATAAATATATTTAAAGATAAATAATATGAGATTATTATACTAAGAAGAAAAACACTAGATTAAACCCTATTTCTTGAAGAATAAATTTCTGATTACTAAGTATTTAAAATGTGGCTGATATAATATTTTTCTCTCTGTCTTACCAAAAGTCCAACTTTTCAAATTTGCAAGACTCTCTAACCAAAGACAAAAAAATAAAAATAAAACCTCATGGTTATTCTCTATCCCTTTCTTTTCAGCTTCCAGGTTTTTCTCTTCAAATAATGCTGCTTGTTGTGGAGCCTTGTCTATTTAAAAGTTGTTGACTTTTTGGTACAGGTTTTGAATAATACCTACTAGATGGGTGCTAATATGTGAAAATTGGTCTGCTCTCCCAATCTAACAAATCAGCCTGAATGCATACAATACTTCTTGTGCCTAGAGAGTATGATCTGAAGGTCTCAAAATATATTTGTCATAAGAATTGAACTCTTTATTGGCTCTTAAATTTAAAAGCTTCAATTATCAGTTTTTATTTTTATTACTTAGTTGAATAGCTCATCTCGCAATATACCTGAAATATATTTATAAATTCTTCTTACAAGGAGAATTAATTGTTAAAATTAGTTTTGTGATTTGTATAAAAATTATCCCAAATGCAACAGAATTCTTAAACCAATATTAATACTATCTGATACAATATATTCTATTATTGAAATAGGTTGAGTGATAGTTGGCAGAGGTTGAGGCTATATGCCTGGTTCTAAGAATAAAAGGAGAAAGAAATAATTCTATATTGTTAAACTTATCAATAGCTAGCCTGAGCTCACTTATGTTTTATATCTATCATGTCATAATTCACAAAATTAAACAAATATTTTTTTATTTTTTTTATCATAGCTGCATAGAGAAAGTAATTTTAATACTATCTATATTACTCAAAAATTGAGTTCTGCTATTATTGGATTGGTATCAGAAAACATTTCTATAAAATTACTTTTGTAAATTTCTCAAAATTGTAGTAGTTGCTATTCAAACTTCTAAGGGTAATAACTCAAAATCAGGTTTAAGGTGTGTTGGCAATTTTCCCATATCAACATACATATAATAAAAATACAGATATGATCTCTTCTCTATTGCTAATAATGTTTGAAATCTAGAAAGGTACTTCAATATTTATATTCTGCATCTAGGTAGTTGTAGACTAAACTGATTCTATCTAACTTTTCTTATTTTCTAAGTACAAAGGTTTCTGATGGACACTAATCTTTACAGACATCTGATTTATTTGAGTAGAGTATGTACTACTTCTCTTCTCAGAATCTTTGATCTAATTGTCTGTTGCAAGCCTGTGTACCTGTTTGGATAACTTATTAGTCTCTCTTTCTCTATATACTTAGAGTAAGTATCTTTAGTGATAGACTTGTCAATATAGTTTGATATATTATTTTCCTATATCAGTATTGGTATAAGGGATTGTATCTCCTGATTGCTCTAATAGTACTCACAATTGTTAACTCTTATTGCCAACTGGTTCTGAGCATATCTTCTTATAATATACAAGATATGCCAGCGAGCAGTTTTTATTATAGCTAACTAGTTATTAAGCAGGTCTTCTGGTGGCCTCTGCTTTGTTAGAATAGTGGGTATGTACCTGAACTCATCTTAGTAGTAGTATAGTATTATTTGGTCTTATTTTGTTTGTAAGTATCCTGTTACTTTCAGTCTATGCTGTTAGTAACCAATCTAGCTTAGTTTGTAACTTTAGGATTACCCTACAGAAGTCTTTTGTTCAAGTTTCTATATCTTGCTTAGGGTCTTTTCTCATATAATCTATGAACAGGATATAGTTAGACAGATTGCTATAATATATATAGTATTATGAGAAGGCCTCTAGTAGGTAGATACTTTGGTAAGTGGACACAACTATATTAAAGTTCAGTGGTGAGATGCAGGTCCTATGTGGAGGCCAGAAGAGAGGTGTTGGTCTTGCTATTTTGAGGTCTGTGCACTTACTTAGAGGTCTGCACACCTATATATATAACAGTATTCTCTTTCTTTTCAAATAATATTCTGTTTATTTTTACATAATCTTTTTTATATCAATATTCTTTTCACTATATCTTCTATAGTTTTTTTTTACTGTCTCCTATCTTGAACAATATAGTAATATATGGTCCCTATTTTCCACTATTCTATATTCATATAATTCTTGTTCTCCTATATATATATATATCTTACTCCTATTATTCCTCTATATTCTAATCTTATTCAGACTAAGAATTGACTGTTTTATTTTTTTCTTCTATATTTTACTTATCTTATCTTTATACTAAAAATAGACCTTCTTTTTTCTCTGGTTTATCCACTATTCCATTCAAAGTTTGCTTTGCTATTTCTTCAGTCTGTGTTCCTGTAATAAATAGTAGTTAGTATATATTATATTACAATAGAATGTAGTAGTAGCCTGGCTATTACTGGAAATTAAGGAGAACAAGAGGTTACTCAAGAAACGAAGACCTAGGAGATTGGTGATACTAAAAGATAGAAAAGAGGAGGCACAATAGAATTGCTGTTCAATCAAGTATATTCTTTTCGGGGTATTTATCTGAAGTCTGAACTCTCTGCTAGTCTAGAAAACTGCTTTTTAAATACAGAAATTCCAGTCCTAGTTTCTAAGTTAGATATACTTGCAGTCTTAATTATTATCAGTAAGTTCACTTCTAACTAGAGTTATGATAACCCGCTTAAAAGTCTGAGCCTTCTACTTACTAGAATATATAATTGTTCAATCCTATAAATACCGAAATATAAACAATAATAACTCAAATGACTAACTAAGTATAATCATACCTACACCAAAGTGAGCTACTGAGAAATATATAGAAGTAAGTACTAGGAAATAAAAACTTGAGTAATACAAATTTAGATATGATAAACAAAATTATAGCCACTACTATAAGAAGTAGAGTAATGTTACTAATATATATATATATATTACAGTTTCCATTTCCATTAGGTTAATATCATATAATATAGTCTTTTATGTAGTATCTACTTCCATAATTCCTCCTTTGTCCATTCGTCTATCTATTCATTTTCCTTGACTTTCATATAAGCTTGAACATATATGAGACATATTTCCTATTCCCATATATTAGGCTCATTTCTAACTTTCTAACCTCTTGTTTCAATTCTCCACTCATTCCTTTAAGTTCTATAGTACTCCTTTGTTGTCCACTCCTACTACTAATTTTTTTTTCCTTTTTATATGTTTCTTCTGCTTTCTTCAAAACTTTTCGCACTTCTATCAATTGTGTTTGGGCTCTTCATACTGGTAACTTGTAGTTGAATATTGTTATAAGATTGTAAGATAAACAAAAGGGAGAGGAAAAGGTAGATAAACTCTAAAGTCAAGTGAGTAGTAATATAGAACTAGTGAGAGAAAAAACTAGACAAAAAAACAAAAGAGAATAGTTTAAATGATGGATAATTACTAAATCCAACAAAACATTCTAGAAAGTATGCATGTTTTCATTTCAGCCCTCTGGTAGTCAATATACAGGATGTAAGGAGTAGTAATTTTTAATACTCCTGACTTGACCCAATACTTTAAAGAATCTAGGGTAATCCAAAGTGTTTCAATGAACTCTTGACTTATTAGGAGACTTGTTGTATGATATATCCTTGTCCCTATTGCAGTTGATAATAGGCCCTCTGGTATGTTTATATTCTGGGAATACTTTATATACCTCACTTTGTCTAACTGGATTATTACCTTTGTATTCTCAAGAGTTGGTTTGGGGGTGAGTATATAACATACCTTATTGTGATAAGGATAGTTTATATCCTACTAACTAACTATGTAATAGGATAAGGGTCTGTGATAGGTTATGGGATAGAGCTCTAAATGCTTGATTTGCTTACTTGTAGAATGCTGTTGTGAATTTTTATATAAGCTATCTTGATTTTTGTTGTTAAAACTGATCTTAGTAAGAGATATGATATTTATATTAGGGTGTCAGAGCTGGTAGTGCACCATCTGCCCTGTTTCTGTTATAATCACACCTGCATCTTCTGAATTTTTTATGGTTTATGGCGTCTGTAGTGCACAGGAAACTTTGCAATTGGGGATTACTTGGCATGTGAAAATATGTACCCAGGTTTTGCTCTTTTTTTCATTCATAGTCTTTATTATAACTTTCAAGCCACAGTTTACCTCTAAGGTAGCAGTATGGACCAAAGTGAGAAAGAATAATAATAATATTATGATGCAGCTAGTGTGGCTGGGGGGTGTTAGGGACAGCAGTGTGTGAAGTGGGGAATTGAACTTGAGCGCCAAATGATTTGTGGTTTAGTGGCTGAACGCCGAGGTGTCTTCCGTTGCAGATTATTTCCTCTATGATATGACATGATTATGGACGTCTTGAACAACGGCTTCGCAAGAGTACGAATATCAATAACCCTAGCAACAGGGAATGCTTTGAACCACAGGGGTAGACAGCGCTGAAAGGCTCTGCAGCTAATAAGGTAAGCGATCAGCTGGGTGCAGCAGTAGATAGATAGTGCTTGTTTATCTGTTATTGGAGCTAAGTTTGTCAGATCGGTCTTGCCATGTTAGACTTAGCAATTAAACTAACAATTACCGCTGGATGCCGTTAGTACTGGCTCGCTGGATTGGCAGGTTGGGTTACAACTCGGTGTATAAGGGCCAAGCCATCCAGGGATTATGGCTGTAAAGGAGTTCGGGTATACCCCCACTATTCTTCCAAGGTCTGGGGAGGTATGATGGGCGGCGGGAAGATCACACCCCCGCATGCTCTCGGAGTTGTTTCTCAGACCCCACTTTACCATTCCCGTCGGCCGTGTCTTTCCCGCTTCTATCCTGGACTCGGGCCCTTCTCATTTCCTGATGTTCACGCTCATATCCCCTTAACATAATGTTAGTGGTTGCCAACCTCATACCGCACATCTCTCCCTCCCAACAGGTCCTGAACAAACAAACATTCTCTGGCAGTTCGTAGGCTCTCCCGAGAGCATCCACACTCAATCCTTAGAGTGATGCTTTTCCCAGACCTGAGCGTAACGTAGCTGGGACACTTAATGGATAAGAATTAAGAGCTGTGGGCTTGTTAGTGGCGGTGGGGAAGCTTAATCAACAAAAGCCGGAAGGTGGCGGGGATTTATGACGAAACCGGGGAAAGCTACCTATTTGGGTCCATGGCGTTCTGCGTGGACTCACGATGCCTCCGTTCACATACCATTAGGCATCACGTATCCACCACCTGCGTCGGGTGGAGTTTTTGCGACTCATCGCCTATCACCCGTGTTATGGGATGTAAAAAGTTGTCTCTGTCTTTGTGGTGTCGATGAAAATTTTCTGAGAAGTGCAGCGCTATACTAGTATTCGAATAGTATCCTACGTTACCTTATTGTAAAAGCAAATAATACTTCTGGGGTCCAATACCGGAAAACGTTGTCTCGCACTATAAGCTTTAGTGCAGTATGCGGTCTTTTCTTATAAGAGTTCTTGTAAAAAGTGCGGATATATTGAGTTACTTGAATGCAAGCAGATTTCAGATCCTTTTTGTTGTGAATGATATATTTTAACATTGCACTTTCCCAGCTAGAGCTCAACGCACGGGCGACCGGAGAGGTTTTTGGTTTCGTCGCAGTGATCAGTAAGGTAGCTGCAATGTACTGTACACATGGGATAATTTAGCTCTCTGGTCGAGGTGATTCAAGTTTTATCAAGTATGTGGTTATCAGGAGAGGTGGCATTTTTTTATGATGGACATGCCCTGGAGGCTCCAAGAATGATTCCATGAAGCTTAAGTGGTCTTTTGGGGTATGCACACTCTTGTAAAATAATTACAGAAGCTTGGAGGTCCCAGTGTAGTCTCAAGACTAAAATCTGGAGCCGGGCAGTCTGGCGTGCTGTAGACATCTTCGGAGGTGATTGGCTCGACGTGATCATGATTTCAAATCGCAATTTTGTGATCCGAGACCAAGTCCTGTCGGCCCCAACCCCGACCTTCACAATGCTGATGGGGTAGGATTAGGGTTAACAGTTTTTTGTTACCGGCCATTTGAGTTTAAATTACCAAGAACTGAGCCCAAATTACAAAATTGCTGTTTGAGATCATGATTATGTCGAACCAACCACCCCCCGGAGAACTGCCCACCTATTATCATACATAATCATAGTAAGATGTGAACCCTGGAGCCTTTATTTCATATCCCGATAGTGGGGGCCCTCTTCCACAACACCGACCCTTTCACTCTGCGTTCGTAATCGCGCTGTCTGATAGGCCCTGAAGTTAGGACTTCGGGGCATTAGGGGTTAGGTTATCTACCTTCTTTTGGAGATATGATGCTAGGGTAAATATATTTCTGCTGAATCAAATGATCCGGATCATGCTAGCATAGGCTAGCTATGTCTCGTGGGAGATTACTGGCGAGGGAGCAATTATACCAATGGCAGTGAACGAGTCTTACCAGCCCCGCCTGGCTGGGCTGGGCACCCGCCGACTTGCCTGGCATACTTCCCACACGTTATCCGAGGGGTAGCCCGGTGGGTCCCCACATTTTAGGACATTATATTAACCCATAGCTCAGCCCGTTGCAAACTTCTCGCTAGGAACAGATGGACCAGAATTCGTCATACGGCCTTAGCCTACCGTTTGGGTAGATGGAATGCCCGGTTGCGAATACTTTTTGGTGGTTTAGAGGTAGTTAGTATAGTGTTTTTCTCGGTAGAACATGAAATGTGCAATCCCTAATTTGAAAAGTTTCAGGTTACTATGATCTGGCACTTTTGACCATCTACTAAGATCCCCACCCTTTGC
Organism: Tuber magnatum; assembly: GCA_003182015.1. Taxonomy (NCBI): domain Eukaryota; kingdom Fungi; phylum Ascomycota; class Pezizomycetes; order Pezizales; family Tuberaceae; genus Tuber; species Tuber magnatum. The sequence goes on along the minus strand of PYWC01000019.1, from coordinate 1,018,508 downwards.
CCCCTAGCATTGGCCTCGTGTCTACATACGTTTTCTCAAACCAGAAGTGAGGATACATCGTGAACTAGAGAATAACTCTCACCGAATACCACCCCCAACTCCTTTTCACCGCAGTGCAGTACATATCCGGATCTAACTCGGGGTGGTGGGACTGCCTATTGATCTTGGATAAATAAACCTACCTATTGGTCTGAGCTCATCAATCCACCATTCTCACAATCGCAGGATTATAATAGGGTGGAACCCCGAGCACTGTATTACCCGCCTCCCAAACCTCCAACCCTTTACCAGCTCCGGACCCTGGAGATTTGCACTCTTCTGGGTATGGAGGTCCTCTCTGAACGCTCCGAGTCCCCCGCGACTTCCCACTCTGGTATATTCCAAGGTCTTTAATTCCGGAAACCCCTTGCCAGAGGAAACAGTAGCTCGAAAAAAAGGTTAAGGAGAAGAGAAGAAAGAGAACAGACATATCATACTAGTGGGAGGCATAAAGAGTGCCCTTTAAAGTATTTAATTACATGGGGGTTGGAGGTTGTTGTTGGGTTCTACGGGCAGAAACAAATGCCATCATCCCGAGCTAGGAGAGTCCAATAACGGGCTAACAGAGAAAGAGCCTCTCCAGCCAAGCACCAAAACCTTGCGAATCTTGATTATTTTCAACTCTAGAGGGGGAAATTTCCAGCAAACAGGGGCAAAAAACCGTCAAATTCATCCCCTGTAGTGTCCTATCATGCGGACAGCAAGATTGACGGAAAACTTGCAGAGGGTTGTGACTATTGGGCGTGAATGACTACTGTGTGGAGAAGTATTTTGTTATACCTCACTACTGAAACCGGTACATAGCAGCATCTATCATGTACTCCGGAATATACTCAATGAGCTCTCATAGACACAATTGAATGCAGAAGTTTTTTCCTCCTGCGTTGCTGTCATGTGATATCACTCGGTTCCTCGTTCCTACGGCTGCTACAACCACGTTCCCATCTCGAGACATCCAGCTCTTTCCATGTTCGGCTTGTTTGTGCCGTCGAGTTGCCCATGGAATTACCGGAGGTTTCACTGTAGGGCAAGCAGGGCGCCGCTGCTGTTAGGTTTCCGTGGTTGCTGTACCGCTCCCAGTAGCAGCGTTCATATCGCATCCTACTCTGTTATTCCAGGGCGATAACCTTTTTCACTTGTCTCCGGAGATTCTCAGCTTTAGTAACCGCAAATTCTGAGGTAGAAAATCACCTTCCACAGACAAGCATAATTTAATTCCTAGGTTGGGTCAACGAGTGTGTAAGATAAGGCCCTTCGTAGGCCAATACACCCACGATTAAATGCTGGATCACCACGACAGTTTACTTGTATTCCCCATATTAATATGTGTGCTTCTGTGTTGGACGGGCAGATGACGCTTTATCACACATTGCTATATATTCCGGCAGTGGCGTGGGATGCCGGACAGCCGGGGATTCTAGAGACATAACCCATCTGTCCTGGTGGGGACAAAGAATGAGTTTGACAGGGAAATTGCTCAAGGAAGCGGGAGGGCTTGGAGCTTCTAATCCCTGGCGGTCTGGTAACTCAAGTCCATACCCGAGTAATAACTCTCTCCGCGAAACATCTATCGCAGCTAAGGCCGGCCTACCCATGGTTAATTGGGTGTTCCGTTCGCCTATCAGGTATCCCTGGAAAAACCTCTCATGAGTTACTGAGAATACCTTGCCAATCGAGTCAAATTCAGGTCCTAGTCGATAGAGCATAGGATGTCATGAGTCTTGACCCATATATGATAGCCCCTCGGGTACCCTTCGAACTCTCATCCCCCCTACACCTTAGAGTTGCTCTCCGGATATAGAACATCCATCCTGGGATCCCCGCCCTGCTATTCTAGTGGGGTGGTGGAGATCTCCTACACGGTCCCAGGTTTGCAGAAATACGGAAAATTGACACAATATCTGCGAATTCGATCGCAGGGGTACTCACGGCTAGTCCCGACACAACGCTCATTAGGTAAATTTGATGCAGGGTACCTAAATGGGTAGACTGTTTAATACCATGCTCTTGGCAACAGAACCATTAGGGTACGGAATTTCTAGGGAATGGACAGTCGAGGGGCTAAAACCATTCATTTGGCTTATTAGAAAGCTGGAGAAAAAATTCAAAAAATGAGGGGAAAAGGGAAAAACGAGTAAAATTGATTGTTATATATGTATAATATATTGTTTCTCTACAGCTAGAGAACTTCTGTGTGTGTTGGTCTGCTCCTGCTTAAAAGTGGTATGTTTTGGGTGAGTTATCACACCCAGAATCCCAAAGAAATTGCCGAAAAACGTCACCCTATTCCTCTTTTAATCTTTAAGAATCGAAGGGAAAATGCAGAAATACACCAGTAGGCTTCCAATGATTCTCCGTTCTTTTGCCGCTATTGTTCAGTTCCTTTTATGTTCGTAGGATAAAAGGATGGTTGACGGTATGTAACTGTGGTTCATTGTAATGTAAAAACATGTTGATGGTATGATTTTCTCAAGAATGCTATTATAAAGGGATAGCACCCCACTAGTTCCCACGGTATTTGAGAGGTTTTTCCATTTGGTTACGCTCCATCAAATGTGACTGACGGAGCTGTGTAAAGACCGACAATGAGTACGCATGCTTTCTGGTAGCTGATGCGGGTAGAAGCCGGGAGGGTATGGTTGATTGTGAATGTTGCGGGGGTCGGCTTAATTGTTTGGAAGCAGGTTCGGTGATTTTGGCGCCTTAGCGATAAACGGAGAGGATTTTTCAGCCACGTCGTTCCTTCGTTATCCTGGGGGTGTTCGGGGGAACGGGACATGCTTGGAGGGATAGAGGTGGGTATGTTGATCCATGGAAGGGCTAGGATGCCCTAGTTATACTTTATTTTTATGCTTGCCTCTACCGTTAGTTCGGCTTCGGTGGAGTGGAGTGAGGGTGAGCTGATGTTGGAGAAGTGGACGAAGTTGTTTACTATACCTCACATATCGCGCCTAGAAAGGGCCTAAGTCCTAAGTAAAGCCTTTTAGTCTACCGTATACCGCTGCGCTACTTGCCCCCCATCGTTGCCCACACCAACACTATCGGATTCGCGGGCATTGTGTTAGTTTTCAGTATTTTGAAAGTATGATAACTTTCATAGAGTTCGGTATCTCCCTAAGTCGGAATGCAATCATATCCCTGGTTGATAAGCATATAAACCTGGTAACACAGACCTCTAGAGCGAATAGATGTTTACCGAAATATCGGCCAGGAAGAAAGCTGTTAGGGATTCCAATTTCTGGTATTCCGTCCGCACGGGCATTCTATTCCGTAGTTCTTGTTTTGGCGGCATCGAATAAGCTTTCCGGTGAAATAGATCGGGCGGGATCTCTACTCTTGCCCTAGGACAAGGCTGTATTTTATCAGCTTATCCCCTCCACTGGTAGCTTCATGGCTGGTTTACAGAATATCTTCCGGAGGGCACCCCTCTTCTCACCGGTTCGGGGTTGGGCACGGCCCGGCCGCGGTATATTTCCGTGCTTGGGAACCACGCGGTGAATGTAAGGCTATGAGATATCCAGTAATTGGAGTAATTGGAGATAGACTAAATGCGGGTCATTCGATATAAACTAATACAGTTAGCAAAATCGAGGATTATAGACCAGCTTTTTATCCACTGAGGGTCTCTATCCTGAGCTCACCCCCCACACACCACCTTGCCCGTGCCTCTCACCAACGGATTACCAAATACATATGCACGTAGTACGGGACAAAGCAAAGGGGAGATACCGCGATATCCAGTAGAAGAACGTTAAAATATACAATAATGGATTTGATGAAGGATGGGAGTGTAGAGAAATAATCTACGTATCAGTATTGAACATTTTTGGGTCTGATTTATGATCGCTCTACAAGCGCAGGGTCTTAGGGAGGGAAGGGTAGGTTGTTTATCGTTACTCACCTGGTAGTAACGAATACGAAAGGCAACTCTAGACCCATGCATTGGAGGTTCTAGGTGAGGCCACGGCAATCAGAGGGTTGTCTAACTGCTCCCAGCTGCCGTGTCGGGATTTGCGGGGTCGTTCGGGTAATGAATGAGGTGTTTGGGAACCGCGCCATCCACGTAAATCTACTCGCTCTGTGCGCGAGGGAAAAGTATAAGTACCCGCCATATTCCCCCTACCCTTCCTTCACTAACGGCCTCTCGTCGCCACGAACTTATCCATAACCTCCTAGCAGACTAAAACTCGCAGCAGGTACTCTGCCTGACTCACCGCCACTTAGGACAAAAACCAACTCCACTCCTAGCTGAAAACCCCACAATCAAATCACCAGTAACCTCTCCCATTTCCGCTACCCCTCCTCCGTCAAACTGACGCTAACGAACCCCCCCCTAGTGCTTCTGAGGGCGCTGCCAGGTCTCGTCCTGCTCCTGGCTCTTGCCCAGGCAGCGGCACTCGCGAACCCCTTAGCCGAACAGGACATCAGCGGCTTGGATAAGCGCGCTTGCACGGCCGACGGCTGCCAGTGCGGGCTCAATGCTGGAAAGGGCACCTACTGCGGGTATTGCGGGGCCGTGGGCACCTGCAGTAGTGGCAGCTGCTTGTATAATGCCTATTAATGTGAGGGTGATAACAGTGGGGGGTGTTGCAATAATGGTTTCAGAAATTCCTGCAAGAATGGTGCCGGTCCTTGTGGTTAAAGTAAGGCTTTTTATATCTTGAGGAATTGAGTGAGGGAGGGGGGTGGCGTGAGGGATTTGGTTCTAGGGGCATTTACTTCTGTTTGCTGGTTAGGAAGGGGGAGAATTTTAGGCCCTTTGTTGCTGATTTTCTCTTGATGTCCTCTGCTTTGAAGGATTGACTTACTACGAACTCTGGTTTCTTGGGCAATATCCGGTGCTATGAGATGGATTTTGTCCTGACCTCTCTCTCTCCTGTGTGATTTATGTGGTCGGTTTTTGTTTTCTTGTCTGTAGAGATACCAGTGTTTCTAGAAGCGGGCGCGCAATGATTTCGGCGAGCGAGCCTAGGAACATTTACCCTGTATTGGTAACTCTACTGGCTGGAGCTGGAGCACCACTTGAATGCGTTAGTAATAATGTGGTCCTAGTCCAACTCTCCGAACGATACAGGGAGTTTATAGCTATTGTAATTTTATGCGCTCTAGGCTACGCATAAGTATGGTACCTCCTGTGATGCGTGGAAATAAGAGGCACAAGAAAAGTTAATTTTTTTTTAAAAATACGTCAGTGATAACTCAATGAGCTGACCGACCGAGTGTTTGGTCGCCCGAGGATACCAAGGGAATCCATGACCGTTTCTAAACCACTTCCGTCACCCCAAGTCGGTGTCGAATTCCATCCGATTTGTTGCGCAGCGCGGGGTGGAGAAAAAAGGGGGTCTGTTAACCAGCAGCCAGACCCAGCGGAGCGATTGAGAACAGTGGGAAGTGAATGGGATGGGAAGGGTGGCCAAAGGCAACCGGAGGGGTTAGGACCGAAAGCGGTGGACCAACATTCAGCTTCATCCAGATGCAATCCCGCGAGCCTGATATGGGAACCAGAAACAACATTTAAACCACTGGAGATCACTCGGTAGACTGATCACAGGTGGCTAGGTTTACCTCTGCTACTCGCCAACTACCACTCCCACCTTACTACTCAGCTACTGTCTGCAGGGGTCTAGAAGGGGGATAAGATACAGACTGTATGTCGAGAAGCCTGCTGTCGCTCCCGCTTAATCCCGCGCCTACATCCAACGTGGCTAAAAATATGCAGGCAACTGCAGAGGGTAGGGTTAGGGTTACTTCCGAACCTCTCACCCTCCCCGAGTTACACGGTACTAGGTGCCGAGGGAGTCAAATGGGGGATGTCAATGGTTACCCCTGGCTCGGCCTTTACACGTAACTCCTGGATGTGGTATTACAGTACCTCCACGACAGTTGACACAATCCCAAGGAATAAATTCGCCTAGGAACCGCAATGCTCTCATTCAGTATCGCTCCCTCCAATACCATGGACGGCTCACGAATGGGTTATGCGGAGAGGTGAGGAACGAACAAAATGGGGAATCGACAAATAATTAGGTACCTGGCAGACATGTGGTTAAGACCCGGGGCTGCTCAACTGTAGTCCGGCACCTGATCTCTAGATTTTAGGGATATCGTAGCTACAGCTTTGGCAGTGCGTCAAGGCCATCCTTTCTCTGGTATCTGGGGGGTAGATGAGTGATATTTCCTTGTGGTTACCCCGGCCTAGGGGAGACCTGTTCCCAAGAGGGGCGGACCCTCGTGTTCATTAGAGACAACTAGCGTTGTGCGAATTGTTCTTCATTAAATGCGCAAACCGGGAGTGGGGCCAGAGCAGGTGTTTGATAGGCGACCTGAATGGGGAGGAAAAGTTTCCGGCTAAAGTTAGATTTATATGGCCATTTACCAGGGGACACTATTTCCACTAAAGATGCGGAGGGAATTGTGTACTGTACTGTAAAGGTTTAATTTCACTCACTATAAAGCACCACTTTGTTTATCAAACTTGGCTCCATTTCTGGTACGTCAGTTAATACGGTGGTGGGTGATTGACGGAGAAAGAGACCATGTGGATCATAATTGTACGGCTGACACCACTGGTAACTAGAGATGGTCCAGGAATCTAGTGAATGTTGAAATTTCTATTCATTTTATACATATATTCTCCCTTAATAATATTACATACTTTGTTACTTTGTTTGTATTTTGGGATCACCTGTACACAGCTTACATTATTATAGTTAAAGAGATAGATTGCATTCTATGTTATTAATATTTTATGATAATAATAGAAGATAAGACATATATTTCCTTATATGGTGTTCAGGATTTTTTTGTTTATTTTATGCATATTTATGGACTCCTATTGGTTATATAATATTATTTCATAATTATTTCTTCCTATGGGTACTGATATGTGAAAATTGGTCTGCTCCTCCAATACAACAAATCAGTCTGAATGCATACAATTCTTCTTGAGCCTAGAGAGTATAATCTGAAGGTCTCAAAATATATTTGTCATGAGAATTGAACCCTTTATTGGCTCTTAAATTTAAAAGCTTCAATTATCTGTTTTTATTTTTATTACATAGTTGAATAGCTCATCTATCAATATACCTGAAATATATTTATAAATTCTTTGTACAAGGAGAATTAATTGTTCAAATTAGTTTTGTGATTTGTATAAAAATTAACCCAAATGCAACAAAATCCTTAAACCAATATTAATAGTATCTGATGCAACATATCTTATTACTAGAATGGGTTGAGTGATAGTTGGTAGAGGTTGAGACCATCCAACTGGTTTTAAGAATAAAAGGAGAAAGAAATAATTCTGTATTGTTAAACTTATCAATAGCTTGCCTGAGCTCACTTATGTTTTACTCCTATCATGTCATAATTCACAAAATTAAACAAATATTTTTTTATTTTTTTCATTATAGCAGCATAGAGAAAGTGATTTTAATACTATCTATATTACTTGAAAATTATGTTCTGCTATTATTAGATTGGTATTAGAAAACTTTCCTATAAAATTACTTTTGTAAATTTCTTGAAATTGTGGTAGTTGCTATGCAAACTTCTAAGAGTAATAACTCAAAACCAGGTTTAAGATGTCTGGGCAATTTTTCTATATCAACACCCATATGATACCATCTTAGATTTATGCATATTTTTGAGATTTCCCTGACAGGTTTTCAGGTTCAAACTCTATCATACATATGTTTTAATAATATCTTTACTTATTATTTCCACTCTACATATAACAGACACAGACCTCAGGCTGTATATAAAGTATTAGTAGTTACTGTCTACTTCACTTTCTAGAAGAACTAAAAACTAGAATTCCTACCAAGCTGTCTTTATACTACCTCCTTCTCAATGAGCAATCTACCACTGTCTACTCTACATACCATATTGTATTTTTATACAGAGTTGTTAAAATTATACCAACCAAAATATTTAAACAGCAACGAGTCACAGTAGGAGCCCATAGACTTGTGGCTGTCTGGAGAGAGGAACAAGAATGCTAGCAGAACAGTATTGAATGTTTTTGTGTTTGGACAGCAAGTTAGATTATTGGGCACAACTGTCAGTAATGTATGTGAGAGGAGATAGACTGCATGAGTAAGAATAATATCGATGATGTATAATATAATATGTATTGCGGATAAAGGTGATATTGAATTTGGACTGTTTACATGAGTAGTTGACCAGATGCATAGGGGTTAAACAAAGGGTATTGAAGAACTGGGGTGGAGCAAGCGCCAGGGGCAGGCATTGGTCCTACCGGTGCTACAGCGGGGCATACCTACTTCAATGGGTCGTGGGGCAAGTTTATTCCTGGTATGATAGGAGTGAGATGTTTTTCTATCTCTATGGGGAGCTCGACCTTGACCGTTACCCCGACCGCACGCGGGGCCAGATTTCCCGCTTCCTTTGCGACCTACAAACTCCCACTGAAACTGGGCCCGGCCCACAACCTGTCAAATCTGAGAAAACTTCAAAGGAGCAATAGAAATGAATGGTATCGGGGATGCGGTTCTCGGTCTCATGAGCTAGTCCAGGGGCATACTTGTTAGGGGAATTGGGCATGCTATCGTGGGGCACCCGGGGATTAAGTGTGCAGTGGTTAATATATCATACTTTGCACGAGAAGTCTTCTTCCAATCTACGATGTGTTCTTCCCTGGCTAAACCAGCATTTTCCGTTACTTGTCGGAAGCATCCGGTTTATTTCCTCATCCTCCCCAAAGCACTGCTATGTCCAATGCGATTCCATATCACGCGAATTGTGCATTGATATCGCCCCTCCCTCCAATAGCCCCATTACCCTCACCCCCCGAGCAAGAATGCCATGATCCAATGTGTCAAGTCATTGGGGAAGTGGGTAGCCTGCCCGCCGTATTTCCGGGACTTGTGCCATACAGGGGATGAGAATGGAGAAGGGGATGGGGGGAAAATTGAATTGGATGCTACTCGGGATAAACTCGATGGAGAGTATCTTGCTAGTGGAGTACGAGTAGATTAATTTCTGAGCTATATATTTTTAATTTTTTTATATGTCTCAGATTCTTCCATCTCATTTGACGCTATATTCCTAGTTCCTTGGCATAACTTGCTTTAAAATGACCTCTTAGCACATTTATCGTCTGTCGGTATTCCAGTTTTTACGGTAAGTTCAATTTACCGAGCAAGCTACAATGAGGGATCGCCCCTGGCAACGGTAACGCACCTCAAGTGTTAAAACACGGGCTGCAAGAGAGTGCAACCCCTCCCCGATCACTTTGGTTAACCGTGCCAAGGTTTCCCTTCCACCCAGAAGGACAGCAAGCGATCGTTGAAGTCAAGGGCGACAGCTCAACGAACACTGTATTGTATGCCATGGGAAATATAAGCAACAGACCACCAATTTTATTCTTTAAAAGCTTCTAAAATTCATGGCTCCTATCCTTATGCTTCCCCACTATGCTCTTGTGTTTTTAAATTTGTTTTACTGCCTCCCGACCTTTTACATGGATTTTAATATTGGATCACAAGGTGTAGGGGTTTGTCGAGGGTTCACATCCACCACTGGACTACACGGAGAAGTCGGCTGAAAACAAAAAAAAAAGACCAAAAAGCGGTGGGGCAGAAGATAAAAACACCACAATAGGGTGGGGAAAGGTGGGAATAGGGTCCATGAATTTTAAAAGCTCCTAATTGCCAGAATTGGCGGTTTATTTCCTGCATCTCCCATAGCATTCAATACGTTGTTCATTGAGCTGTCTGACAATACCTTGAAGATGCTGGCGACTACCGTCAACGGTTGTTCAACTTAGTGACTTTCAAAGTGGCAGGAACCTTGACACGATTACTATCAACTTAACGGAAATTGAGCCCAAAAATCTGTTACCCGGGTATGGGGATAGATTCTCACCAACCGTTTCTCAAATTTACCCGCTAAATCACCATCCTCTGCGCAAACTAGGCCTACTCGAGTGTATCTATTGATAGAAGGAATCCTATACCTATATGTTTTCCTACTATGGTGGAAGCCGTCTAGACACAGTACTAAGTGGGACGCTCCGGGGGACGCAATGGGGGACGCAACGGGGGACGCCTTGGCAAAATTAGGGTAGAAAAACCGTGTATATAGGGCCAACCAACAACGTACTTGAGGTATGACATAATCAAAAAGTAGAAACCTCCTGTTACCCCTGAATATAAGCAATAATTCCAGCTCTTTGATTTGTGCATAAAAATAAGTAATGTCATACTATTATAATGGAGAAAATATATGGGGTACCCTGGTAATCCAAACCTCAACCCATTGTTGTTCAGCAAAATTTAATGCCAAGGCGTCCCCCGCTGCGTCCCCCGGAGCGTCCCACTTAGTACTGTGTCTAGACGGCTTCCACCATAGTCGGATTCGCGCTATGGGGGCTCTACCCAATTTCCTTTTCCTGTTTGGTTATATGGTGGAATTTGAGACCTTGCGTGTCAGCCCATTGTCCCCGCCGCCCTTAACTTTGATCCGACTCCTGCGAGAAGAGGCGTCGCCGGGACCGAGATGGTGAGCGGATGAACGTCACCGCGTAGTAATTTTCGATTGACCATTCCGGTCTAGAGGCTCAAACAGTTTAAAGATGGTTGCAAACTTCTGCTCGGGCATTTCTCTGGGCGGAATCCACTTTTGCATGCTTTCCCCCCGGATTCCTTGGGCTATAAATATCACTTCAAGAGACCATTTACTTGCGGATCTCCCTCACCTGCCGGTGCTCCGGTGCCCAGCCCTACAGTACCTTTGCACTGTAGTGCAGTTCGAGGTTCACTCAAACGATTGCCAGGATTTGCCAGAGGGGGTTGCCCTTTCCATGGTCCCCACTGGGTCGAGGAAGAGGATGAAACCTGAAGAGAGCAGGAAAGCCCAATGGGTAAGCGATGAGAGGAAAACAATGCTAGGCTGAGCACAACTGAGCGTGGGATGGCGGTGAACTGGACGACCCATGGAGACGCTAGGTAAGGGCGGACAGGGAGATATATAACTTATCAGTATCAGAAAACGCCCAACTCCGGAAACTGCCACGCTCGACGAACTCTAGGGAACGAACTGTTCTGATGTGTTATGATCCTCCGTGATCTGAACCGTACCCGGCCGTCCTGATCCTCGGAACCCGTACCCTAAGTCAAATGGTATGATACAATAGGCCAAATGAACCGAATCAACTGTGGCCGCTAGACGGCCTAGAGTGTGCAGGAAACAACCCACTAAACCGAATACCCGATACCTGATCCCCGATGGCAACTGGTATCGATGAAACAAACTCAACACTCATCTCCTATGTCTAGCAACATAAGATATGAAAACACAAATCCACCGCTGTATGCCTGATAGTGTGTTACAACAAATTCTGCCTGATTTAGGGATAGTATGTGAGTTTGCGGTCGCTAGAGTGGGCTGAAACTGATCGAAATGCTGCTTTTCTTTACAAGGATTGTTGAAATCCGTGATCATGTCTCCACCGCAGTGTCATGTTTCTAATGCTAGGCGGTCGGGGACTGCGGAGAGTTGGTGGACTAGCTTGTGGGTGTTGGGCAACAAGCACGACGGACTCGAGATTGACCTAGGTGTATAGTGTAAGTCAGCCATTGCAATACCTGTGAATAACAGAATATGATCCGCTTAGGGGTAGGGAGTCGAAGGTGGTAAGCACCCCTGCCAATGTACCGGGGCTTGGTTGCGTTAGCCTGTATCATATTCATCGATGAGTTGGGCTGGACAATTTACGCGCGTGGGAGATCGATCTTTCTTGGGTTGAGTCTAGACCTGGGGTTGGACGCTGGTTCCTCAGCAAACCCCGACAAATCTTTCGAAGGTACCGCGGTTTTCATAAGGAATTACTACTATCCCCATGAAACCGGCGGTATGGGTCTCAGCAACTAAAAAAAAAACAACATTTACTAAGAGGAGGGGGGTGGTGGAAGGGTGTATAGATAGCGGTCGTCTACCTGGGGTACTTCGGGTAAGATGTGAAGCATATTGGTATTAGTATATTACTCACGATGGAAATTTCGATAATTTAATATAGATCTCGAATCAATCCCATACTATCAGTCCACATATCCAAGAGGCCCGAACATGAGCTTTTCCTCTGATTCAAAGACCTTTTGCTCCAATCCTTATCATATTCTGCGCATCCGGCGCCCCGTTCCTGGACCTCTGCTTTACTAGTATGATGCTATCCGATTGTAATCGGTTGGCTTTGAAATTATTCCGCCAGACTGAGTTTACTAACATTGCCACTACTTTACCGCACAATCTAACATCGTCAGTGGTGCGCTAGCCCTGCTCGCAGTATGCCATAAAGTGGAACCACCGATATTTCCCCCCTCTAGAGCTTCAAACCCTTTATTAACCCCGGACCTTAAAGATCTCTACTGTTTGAGGTATGGAGGTCCCCTCTGGAAATCCGAAGGGCCTAAATTCCAAAAAAAGGCCCTTGCCAGGGAAGGATAAGCATAAAGATGTAGTTCAAAACAAACATATTTTTTTAAGGAAGGCACGATGGTGGGGCCCTTTAAAGGCACATGGAGATTGGAGAGAATTGCTGTCAGTTATATGAATCCTATAAACAAAAACGAAATGCCATCATCTGGGCCAAGCAGAGTCCAACAACGGAACGGGTTAACCGGGATAGCGCCTCCCGAGCCAAGCGCCAAAACCTTGCAAAACCTTGCAAAATTTCAATTCTACAGAGAGAAATTTCTTGCAAACTGACGCAAAACACAGCCAAATTTATCACTTGCAGTGTCCTATCATGCTGATAGCAAGACTGACAAACGTCCTTGCAATGGGATATCACTTTTGAGCTCAAATGACTGCTGTACAAGGAAGGATTTCGTCATACCTCACTAGAGAGACCGGTACACAGCGGCACCTATCATGTATCCAAAATTATACTCAGCGTGCTTTCCGTGGGTGCAATTGAACCCCAATGTTTTCCCCTCCTGTCTCTGGCATGTGATATCACTCGGTTTCTTGCTCCTACCTAGCTTCTTTTCATGTTCCCTATATCTCTCCTTTCCGGTCAATCCCGCCCGGCCGGAACTATCGGAGTTTTTACGGCTCCGCGACGGGGCTCGATGAATCCTGAAGGTTGTGGATATGGGTGTAAGGCTCCTTGCAATTTGCGAAATGAATCTCTCGCTTTGAACCAGGAGCGGGCGTAGGGCGATTGAGGCCCCTAGGATCCTCCACACGGATCGACGATATAACGAAAAATCCTCGCAGACTTTGCGTGCGGATTATCAGTTCGAATTCTACCTTACCAAACCGCCAGGGAGTTCTCGATCAAGAGCACATTGCCTAGTGGAGGTCAGTGGATAGGGTATACCCTATGATCCTTGGATTTCTGTTTTATACTAACCGACACCCGGATCTTACATCTTTCCTAGGAAACTTCAAGGACGGTCCCTCAGTCATATATAACTTCAATAGTGATATTTGGCCGGACTACTGGGTGTGAGCTGATAGAGTTGGGACATGGCTTAGGTTTTGTAATTTGAACTGGCTGTGTCTCTTTCTGCGCACGGGAAGCTTCGGTTTCGTCGGTCTGGATATCTGGAATTCTGCTTTCTTTGCTGATGTCTGCCACACTCTCTTTTCCTCCTCCGGCGAACCTACACCCTTATATACTTTGGCGGAAGAAAACAAACTTCTGAACCCCTCCAAACACGACCTAGACAACCCCGCTTTTACCCCTCATTCTGGACGTTCTCCGAGCTTCTCTTAACTTCTCTTTACCCCACTTGGTCGTCCAATCTCAGTTCCCCTTACTACCACGTGCTACATATTCCCTGTCCTTCTCTACTTCCTCTATGATACATGAATCGTAAGGAAGCGCCAGAACATTTTACCCCGCTTACAAATAAACAAGGGATAAGCATTACACATAGGAAAAACACAACTCTGGACTAGCTCCGAAGACTCCCTTCATATCCATAATCCATATAGGCACTTCGGATATGACGCTCAATCGGAGTACCGGTGATTTACAATATTAGGGTGTACCTGCGGGACCGCTGGCCAGGATGATAACTGGTTGGCAATGGCCTGGCATATTTGGCTCTGGCATCACTGCTTGGGCAGCAGAGCACGCTCGAGGGACCATCGGGGGAATGGGGGGACATCGGCACACGACCCGCAGCATGTAGCAAGGCATCAGAGGTGGCATCTCTTGGAGAGGGCAATTCCTTTTTGCAAGGAGGGGGGTAACACATCTTGCCCGCTTAGGCTGTGTCCATTCGGGCTGAACCCCTGGTACCCAACACTCTCGCGAAATCGTCCAAGCTCACTAGCGTATTCCTAACTATTTATTACTATTACTATGGTATCGACAATCTGAGTCTCATACAGCAATACCATTCTCTCAACTAAGGGGAAGGTGTTGGGAAAAACGCGCAAACCATACTAATGATTGCTGATACGGGGCGCTATTGGTAGGCTTTAGGAGGTGGTAGTGTTGGAATGTCACTCCTGGCGAATCTTTCCATAATCTGAAATATGCATTCGAAATAAGCCCTAGGCGGAGTAAACATTTCTAATAGCTTCACACTTAAATTCGTCCCCACTCTTCTCTACTTAGAGTAACCGCCTTTGGATAGGAGTCTTTATTCACACCCTGCGAGCCTTCACTCTAATCCTTAATCTATCTTACGAAACCCGGGCCCCGTTCCCATTTCTATCCTTACCGGGGGCGTACGAAGGATACTGCTTATGGTCGAGCGCTTAGAAACTTACTCAACCGAAGAAAGACGGACTAGGCCCGAGGGCTTCCCTGCTATAGGATGTTGCCTTTGATATTCTAACTAGGTGACAGACACGACTGATTTTGCTATGGGTAAAGGAGGCGAAAACAGTTGAAGATGTGTGAAAAACGCGATCGTCAATTCTTCCTATCCCTTGATTCCTAATTGTCCGTTTTATGATCATTCACTTGGCTATAAACAAGGCAAAGCTTTCGGGCTGACACATTCACATTGAGAAAGGTTTGGCTCCAAAAATACAGGGCTCAGTGAATTCTATCGCTCTGGGCTCTTCTGCTAGGAATTTCATTGCCTTGTTCAGCCGCCGTTTCATCTAGCTAGGTCTTTTAGGGAGTCGCAGGCATTTCGGCAGCAGCATTCCCAACCGTCTGGGGACCCTGTGGGGCCCCGCGGGGAGACTGCCAAGAGCTCTGGACGGGATAGGACGGCCTTGTGTAGTCCGTCCCGGGCGGTGAAAATGTAAGACTGCGGTCTTAGGGTCAGACGGCGGGCCCTATAGGCTGAGAAAGTGCCATTAGGGGGGAGTGACGGGGCGGCCAGGGACTGTGGGCGACGGTAGGGGATGGTGGGGGACTGTGGGGGACGGCTACTAGTATAAGGCGGTAGTCCCCTGCAGTCCGTGCAGTCCAACCACCCCTGGTTGTACTCTGTCCTAGCGCCTCTAAAAAGACGGATTACCTGGGATAGACCGTCCCGCGCCATCCAAAAACAGGATGGACTGGATGGTTAAGAACACCGTTTGGCAGTGGGTCTGGTATTTTTCATGCGTTGTGGAGCCCGAAGTATACGAGGTAGCTGGGGAAGACCGGTTGCGCTCGTCGAACTAGAGTTCTTGCTTTCCTACGGCTGGATCGCGGCAGTATTTAAGAACAAAGTTCTAGATATAGAACATCTATGTTCGCCGAGCCTGCACCCCTCCAGCATCAATTTTTGGTCACTAGTTAGATGTGATGGAGTAACCCAATCGTGGTATGTCGGGTTAGGATATACGGCTGAGAGTGGGACTGCCATGTTGAGAGTGATTGGTTTTTCTAGTGTTTGTAACCAAGGTGGCCCGCTGAAGGAGGAAGCAGGGCAAAAGGAATACTTAAAGAAGTTCGATCCGGGAAGACACAGGGGCTTGACAACAGAATAGGCCATACTATCCAACACCGTAGTTGTCAAGGCCAAGCTACAAAGATTTGACCCAATATTGCCAAGAAAGGTGGAGGTTAAAGGAATGACTGACTGGGACTGGAGGAGGAGATAGGTGGAACTAGAGGGACTGTGTGATAGGGGAAAGGAAATGCCAATGCACTTGAAGTTAGCGGAGGGCCTGCTATACTACAAAGGACAGCTATTCACCTAAAAGAATGAAGCTCTAGAGATACTGATTGACCAAAGCAGCCATGACTGGAAGGTTGCTGGGAAATTCAGTCAAGAAAAAGCATTAGAAAGCATAATGTGGGACTTCTACTGGAAGGAACTGGCGGAATGGGTGAGCAACCATATACAATCATGTGATAAGTGCCAACACAATAAGGTACCCTAGTACATAAGATACGAGTTTCAACTGTTCGAAATCGCGTGATACTGCTTGGCACGCTCGCACAATAGATTTTCGTTTCGTTTTCTGGGAGCGCCGTTTGGCTCCGGGCATGTTCAGGCGTGTTTTTGCCTATGGGGACAGGTAAGCATCAGGAATGCAGGAATGCGCAGATGTATGGAAGGGTACGAAGCCAGTAGGGAAGGCCAGAAAGAATGTATGGGAATGCGTGAAGGCGGGAGGAAGGGCTAGAAAATTGGATGTCAGGGGACTATGGGTAGCAAGGGTTTGTCTTTTCCTTTGTTAGCTTTGGAGTTTGCAAAGAGAGTGGGGGACACACCTGAATGGGAGGATATAATTGTTCAGTTGGTGATATATACGGCTGCCTTTACTGTTAGTTGATGTTAGCGGGAGTGAGTGCAGAGAAGAGAACAGTTTTCACCCTCCTTAGTTGTGCGATCATGAGTAAGCGCTGGGCTTTTTGTTTCGTTTCACAGCCCATCACTTGTTCATTTCAATGCCCACGGTATTGCGCTGCTCTGTGTTCGAAAGGTGATGAGCCCAGATTGACACTATTGTGTGGCTGGTTGACAATATTTTTTTCTTCTTCTTTCGCTGCACTGTGGTCAAAGGTCGTTGTGAGTACAATATCCTTGTCCCGTTTGATCAGTGTGCTGTGTTACACAGAACCTTCCTCGCTTGTCATAGTTGCAATGTCGAAAACTGGGCAGGAGATGAAGATTCCCACATCACTCGGCGTCAAGCCACTATCTAAAGCAGGCAACCATTGTGAGTGGAGACTCACTGTGGTTGATATTCGCACTAAGAAGAGGTGTTGGCTGATTGTCTGTGGTAAGACTGAATGTTCTGAGAAGACTGGTGATGCCCAAACCATGTCGGAGCAGAAGGCTTCCAAGGGACAGGGGATACTGGGAAGGCTACTGGATGGTGCACATCGCAGGTTGTATGCAGAACAGTGAGACCTAAAAGAGCTGTGGAAGAAGCTACTGAAGTGCTATGCGGGGAAGGATCAAGTTAGGATCTGGTTCCTATGCAAGAAGTTGTCCAAATTAGAGTATCATGATGATAACCTGGTGGACTATATTTCTAGTCTTGAGAAACTGTTCCATTGGTTAGCTGCTGCTAGTGAAGTACAAGGTAATAAGGATAAGAAGTACCTTCTGCTATTGAAGTTCCCCTCATCCTACCACCCTTTCTGTACATCTATCTGCAACAATAGCAATTATGACAAGACCAAGTACGATGCCATATGGGACTGGCTGATACTAGAGCACCAACAGTTGACCAAGGATACTGGTAGTGAGCTGGAGGCCACAAATGCTTTCTATGCTGGCCAGGAGAAAAGTGCAAGAGGTGCATTAGGCACAGAGAAGGGTAAAGAGCAGTGTGTTTGTAAAGACAGTTGCTTTTTCTGCAAGGAGAAAGGCCACTTGGCAAAGAGGTCTCCAGCAAAGCAGTGGACTATGGGGAATAGAAGGTTTGGTGGGGGAAGAGGAGGTTGCCAAGAAGGAATATCTGGTGCACAGAGTGCTAATAGAGCCAGTACTGAGAGCGGAAGATCACCCCAAGCATGGACTGTGATGGATGAAAACTCAGCCACAGTGTTATTGTTGAAATGGGTGTTAGATTCCAGTGCCAGTTACTATATAACCTCCAATCATGCCCAGTTCCAAACCATGATGCCTGTTTATCCCTCGATCTATATTGCGAATGGAGCCACCATGCAGGCTAAGGAAGAGGGTGATGTGCTATTGGGTCTTGATATTGAGGGTGTTAAAAGACCAGTGGTATTGAAGAGAGTTTTGTAGTTCCAGAGATGGGCAGTAGTGGTCTGGTATCTCTCCACTGTATTCATTCAGCTAGTGGAGGGGTTAGCTTTGCTGGAAGTACTGTTAGAATGAAGCACGGAAAAAAGCTACTCAGCACTGCCAGACTGGGGCAGAATACCTACATCCTCTAAGGAGATTCTAGGATCATACAAGTCGAAGCCCAGCTAGCCGAAGCAATCTCAGAGCCAGTCATACCAACTGCCAACCATGGAATACTCATGGACTGGCATCACCGCCTTGCACATATCAGCTTTGATAAAATCAAGTGACTAGGCCACAGTCATTCAGAAATGGCTATTGATGAAAGTTACACTAATCCTACCTGTGTTAGTTGTATTTAAGCAAAACAAACTTGCACTCGAAATCATTTACCCTTAATGCGCACCATGAAGGCTGCACTTGAACTCGTTCATACTGATATTGTTGGACCTATGAAAACTGCCTCATTGGAGGAACTTGCTACCTTCTTTCATTTATCGATAACTGTACCAGATACACTATAGTCTATACTCTGTATCAGAAGTCTGAAGAATTCTCTAACTTCAAGGAATACAAGGCATTGGTTGAGAATTATCATGGGGTAGGTATCAAGGTTTTGAGGAGTGATAATGGTAGAGAGTATATAAGTCACCATTTTTGCTAAGTATATTTAAGAGTGTGGGATTTCACATGAGAAGACTGCCCCATAGTTACCAGAACAGAACAGAGTTAGTGAGAGGGCAAATTGGACCCTCATAGATGGAGCCAAGACAATGATCTTGGATAGCAAATTGTTTGATAAGCTACGGGCTGAAGCTACCCACTGCGCTGTATACCTGAAAAACTGAAGTCCAACTAGTAGCCAAATGTCTACCGCTGACGAGCTATGTACTAGCCAATACTCTAATCTGTCTCCTCTTATTCCTTTTGGTAGCGGAGTCTTCTCTCACATACTGAAAGCCAGGTGAAACAGGTGGGGTAGGAATT
This sequence comes from Tuber magnatum, assembly GCA_003182015.1. Classification (NCBI taxonomy): domain Eukaryota; kingdom Fungi; phylum Ascomycota; class Pezizomycetes; order Pezizales; family Tuberaceae; genus Tuber; species Tuber magnatum. The sequence continues at coordinate 999,351 of PYWC01000019.1, read as the reverse complement.
GGGAGAAGTACGGAGTAGTTGGGTATGAAGGGACTAACCAGTATCGAGTTCTGGTTGGAAGAAAAGGTTAAGTGGAAAGAGATACAGCAGTTATTAAGGATACGGAGAAGGCCACAGCAGTAGAAAAAGCAGTGGCAGAGGTGGGTATAATGGGAACACCACTGGGAAGATGGATCCCAAGGTGGCGGCTGCACTGAACAACTTAAAACTTATTGCCAAAGGTTCACACAAAGGTAAGTAGTAAAGTAAATAGTCAAACTTAAGATTGTTAAGCCTGATGCTGTACTCAATTAAGGTCTCGAGAGGATTGATTGTTGGAGTAGGAGAGTTCTCGCATAGATGTTCAAGTAGTTTTATCTTATGCCAGAAACTCCCCTATCAGTTTACTCCAACTATTCAAGCACACCATTTTCTGCTAAGGGTGGTCTGACATATCTCCTGGCATATGCTCTGGGCATGCATGTATCAAGACACTCTGGTTGGTGTTCACCTTATGTGGTTATCATTACTGCAGCACAACTGCATTGTGTCCACTAGTGTACAAATCTCTGTACATCTGTGCCTGTTCCTTGCCAGTGGCTAACAGTCAAGACAACTGATGGACCGGACTATCTATACCACCCTTCCCATATGCGTTAATCTCTACATGACCTTATAAGCTACTCTGAGCGGTTTATCTATCTACTATTGATAACTTGTAGACTTCCAGTATCTTCCACATGCTACTGTAGTCTGGTAGTGCTCCAATGGGTGCTATCCATGGCCACTATCTCGGATCCACCTTACTAGTGGTGGGAATCATGCTTTTAGTGCATCTACACTACCCTGACAAGGCCTGTGGTGTTGGGGACACGTTCGGGCTTGGTAGGTGTAAAATGCACATGGTCATCCCCGTACCACTGGGGACTACATTCGTGACCCCTACGGTTAACCCTCATTAACTCCACCAGTTTTGGTCTATTTTACTGCGAATAACCGAGAGGATGCACCCCACCGTCCACCCTATGGCTCCTTATATATCCTGGGAACAGCCTACAGTCGCCCGGAGAGCAGTCATGTATATCCTGTTGTAAGGAGTTCTGCAAAGATTGCCTTTTGCTATACGGTGCACAACTAGACAACCATTAATCTATCACATCTGGGTTGCAAGGCAGGGCAGCAGGGGTACGATAGGGATAATGTCTCCAATTTCCAGGTTCTTCAGAGCTGTGTAGCTTACCCAATAGCATCTTCTGGAACCCCAGATTCCAGTATTATGTATGGCTGCCTGTGACAAACATTCTGGTCCTTTCCCCCGAACTCCCTGCCTGACTTGCTATTGCCGAGTTGGGAAACCCAGGTTCCCAGATAGGGTAACCTGAGTTCCAAGGCAGCGTACCAGTGCTCCCACAGTAGTATAAACCACTCTTGAGATCAGTCTCCCTTTACCCTATTACCCTGTCGATTCCTCTGACTGAGATAGATCTCTTCCCTTTTACTGGCCCAGTTACCCAGCCAGGCAGGGTAACCTGTCCTCGGCCAATCCTTGAGTATGCTAACACCCCTCAAGGGTATTTGCATCACTGTTTATAATGCAACCTGAACGATTGGGCTTCTGTTGGTCAAACTCTTGCTTGCCCTACTGTTTCTACCAGTCTGTCTCATGGCCGGCAGCATGGGTGTAGGTTCAGTGTACCATAGCTCATATATGCTAGATTGATACATCACCCACCTCTTCTCTACGGTCCGTCCTGCACTGTTACTGGCATCTCTCATTTCCATGACTCAATTTCCCCCAGACCCAAGGTCCCTCGGCTTGGACAGGTATCATTGGTGCAAATCTGGAATGGCCTGTAAGCCTGTCCCTTCTAGCATCTCATAGGGCTCTCGTGAGTTCTTTACAGCCCCATTGCCTTGCCATGGAACCAGGTATGGGACGAAGCGCAACGGAAGCTTTGCCTTTGCTACACCATACCAGCGACTGTCCACTACGGCTTTAGTAATGTAACTGGGTTCGTTGTCTACCAGCTCTGGGGTTGTGACATGATTGACCCTTCCCAACCCCGGATCTTGACGATATTGTTCCAGCAACATGACATTGAAAGCTGGGTGCATGCCCTATCAGGTCGAATATTGGAGCTAGTATGCTCTGATAGCCATTGGATGTTTGACCACAAAGGGGCTAAACATCTGGTGGTCTAGCTTCTCTATTCGACATTTGGTACAGATATCTTTTCGGTTCAACATCACACGGTGTGCTGTTGTAGCCCGCCTAGGGACCACACTCTCTCTGGTAACATAGTTCCGCTATGGTTATCTTTTCTGGCTGTGTCATTTCTGTTGCCCTTCATGTGCCTGTTGAATTGTTTCTCAGATCTCTTGCTAGGTTCTTTCCTATTCCTTAACCAGGAGCTCACTGCTAGGATGTATTCCTTGGTTCTTAAACACTATGCCTAACTAGTTTGTCTGCGAATTAAACCCGTAGTTGATCTCAAATGGCAACAAGCTGGTCGATCCAGATATTGATATATTGTATGTGTACTCCATAAGCTGTAGTAGAAAAACCCAATAATCCTGTTGGTAGGCAGAGCAGCTATGTAAGTACTGCTCCAGTGTTTGATTAACCCTCTCAGTTTACCCATCAGTCTCCAGGTGGAATGTAGGTGAAACATTAACTTTCACTTGCAACAAGTGCGTCAGACTAATCCAGAACTTGAATGTGAATTGGCTATCTTGGTCGGGAATGATTGACTCAGGAAGTTCTTGAAGATACCACACTTCATTTAGGAATGGCAAGGCAAGACCCTTGCTTGATACCTCGGTGGTCAGGGGTATGAAATGTTCCCTTTTGGAAATTCTGTCCAGAATGCACCAGATCTTAGTATATCCTTGTGACTCGGCCAGTGCCATAATAAAATGCGCGGAGATCGCTGTCCGAGGCCGTATAGGGACTTCTATAGTTTTCGACAGACCAAACAACTTGTGCCTAATAGCCTGGTTATGTTGCTATACGTCACAGATTTGCATATAGTCTGTAATGTGCTCTTCTATCTTAGGCCAGTAGATGTTAGTCCTAAACCTACCAATAGTCTTATAAGTGCCTAAGTGTCCTGCGATATGTGAGTCATGTTCAGCCTCCATGATTGTCTGCTTCATATTCTGATACTTGAGAACCTACCACCTCTTCTTGTACCGGTGTAACTGGTATGGGTACCAGGTGATGTTTTAAGTTTTGTTTGATAGTATTGTTGGGTACTGGTTATGTTTCAAAGACATCACATAATACGTTGAATCTGTTATGTTTTGTTTCATAGTATCGTTAGATAATTGTGATGTTTCAAAGGTATCACTTGATACTTTAAAGGTTTGATGTTTTGTTTTATAGTATTATTTGATACTGGCTATGTTTCCAAGGTATCACTGTAACGGGGGCACCCCTAGGAAGATGGATTCCAAGGTTGCGACTGCACCAAACAACTTCAAACTTATCGCCAAAAGTTCACACAGATGTAAGAGTAAAGTAGACGGTAAAACTTAATATCGTTAAGCCTGATGCTTCACTCAATTAAGGTCTC
>PYWC01000019.1:974404-986949 GCA_003182015.1 Tuber magnatum | reverse complement strand
TAAAACTACCTGAAAGTCTATGCGAGAACTCTCCTACTCCAACAATCAATCCTCTCGAGACCTTAATTGAGTGAAGCGTCAGGCTTAACGATATTAAGTTTTACCGTCTACTTTACTCTTACATCTGTATGAACTTTTGGCGATAAGTTTGAAGTTGTTTGGTGCGGTCGCAACCTTGGGATCCATCTTCCTAGGGGTGCCCCCGTTACACAACTCCAGTACGCTTGGCTGCCTCCTTATTGATATCGAAGTGGAGCCCGAGATACCATGTGTGGGTGCTGTCTTCTAAGAGAGGGATCACCAGGTTTACCTTCTCCAAATCGGTCAACCCGCACCCAGCAAAATACTAGCATTTATCCTGCACCTGGGTCAGGAAGCAGGCAAGCTGGGTGACTTTTCCTTTCAACACCGGAATGCCACTCAGCTTTCCGGCTTCTTCCGCCGCTGCCTGGAGAAGGGCCGTTTGGTCGATCTGCGCGGCAGATTCCTGGATAGCTTCTCAGCTTGGTAGTCCCACCGTCATTTCTTCTCCTCGCCTCAATCATCCTTGCAAGCACGGAGAAAGGGGGTCATATTAGGCACAGAATCGGCATCATGAACAACCGAACTATCATGGCTAGAGTCCCATGGGTCTCATCCTGCTCCGGCTGTCCCACCTTCAGGTGGCCCACCTCCATCTCTACAACCCATGACATTTCTGCCTGAGGTTTCCCATTGTCTATCGTACCTATTAAACCATTCCTCCAGGCCATCCTGATTCCTATTCTCCGGGGGGTTAGCCCCTGATCGTACTGATGCCGGTGGTGGAACAGGGCATCGCCCACTCTCCGGAGTTCGGTTAGGAGCCACCTGAGTTATCCGCAGAAATGCCTGAAGCTCGGGACAGCTCAGAGGTTGCGTTGGTGGGCCAACGTGCCTCCATGACCCACAATACCCACATGTTGTTCGTTCAGCCCCTTCCTTCTGCCTTCTTCTGTGCCTTACCAGGGTCCGTTATTCGTTCCTGCACCCATAGGTGTGGTAATGAATCCACCCCATACAGGTCTCTTCCGATTTGCAGCCTGACAGACAGAACTTGTCTTGGCTGTACAACACACCCCTGGTGGTTGTGGGGAGCACGGAGGCAAGGGTGGGTTTCGAGGGGGCAGAAGGAATCACATGTACCCAAGAAACTGGGCGAGCAGGTGTCCAGGGTCCCGGGACTAGAGTCCCCCGTGATAGAGCCATGGGTGCTCACTCTTCCTGGTACCTTACCTGTTCAAATAATCGAGGTGAAGCCGCACGCAGCGGCCGGTACCCGGGGGTAGCCGATACTGCTAACGGGAAAGCTGTGACAGTGAAGCTATCAGGAGCTGGCAACGAAACTGGTAGAGGTGTGGGTCTTGGGGCGGCAATAGAAGCTATAGGAGTTGCAACTGAAGGCGTTGCCGGAGGGATGATAGGAGCAGGAGTCGGTTGAGGGGTAGGGCCAGGCGTATCCGGCGCCGTAATATCCTTTGGCTTGGAGGTACTCTTGCTTATTCGACGTCCATCCGTAGGCCCGACCGTAGGGCTGCCTGACTGACTGTGGGCAATTGACGGGGGGACCGACAGGGAACTGGTTGTTGCTCTTGAGAAGGAAAAGGTATGGCTATTGCCGTCACCGTTCAGGCTTTCCAACATTCGTATGCCGATTGGGCTCAAATATGCCCTCCATTGGTCGTCTCTGGCTCTCATAGCCAACTCCATGCCAAAGTTCTCGGGCTTGGTATGGACGAGCGGGAGCGGGGGCAGTGTCTCTAACATTAGTACGTCATTCTTGGCATCAATACTATACCCACCTTCGAAAGCCTTTTCCAAAGCTGTTATCCGAGGGTGCAATGCTTCCTGATCCCTTATCATCCGCAGGTATGCCTCCTGCTGGACTTTCATCCATTCCACCGGTGCCGTAGTAATCTGTGTTCGGAACACCTGCAGCTGCTGGTTGTTCCAGTTCTTCAGTTCCCGCTTCGCTTCCTCAATCGACTTGGCGACTTCCTAGGCGATGTTAGGTTCAATGAATTCGCGGGAGAACTGGCTAAAGGGAACCCAGTGCGGCAGGGGAGGGAGCATGTTATAGACTAGGGTGGGGTGTTGAAAAAATGAGAGCGCCGCAGCACGAGGGTCTGTAATCAGGGGGTCAAGACATTCATCAGGTAACTGAATAGAAGCGGCCTCCAAGAGCAACTGGTGGCCGTCCCAGTCGGTACCGCGGACATCCGCAAAAACCGGCGCACGGAACATGTTGGCGGTGTTCTCGTCAAGGTCAAGGTCTGAATCCGGGTTGGATTCCAGTCCGGTTCGAAGTTCGGTACTAGCCATTGCGCTTTCCACCCTGGGCTACTTGTTCTGGACAAGGGTACCAGTATTCACGCAAGGTGTGTGCCGAAGGTCGGAAACAATTAATCAGGAGAGGAGTTAAGCGAGGAGCTCGCTTAACGATATACTGTAACGGGGGCACCCCTAGGAAGATGGATCCCAAGGTTGCGACCACACCAAACAACTTCAAACTTATCGCCAAAAGTTCACACAGATGTAAGAGTAAAGTAGACGGTAAGACTTAATATCGTTAAGCCTGATGCTCCACGCAATTAAGGTCTCGAGAGGATTGATTGTTGGGGTAGGAGAGTTCACGCATAGACTTTCAGGTAGTTTTATCTTATGCCAGAAACTCCCCCATCAGTTTACTTCCACTATTTGAGTCCACCCTTCTCCGCTAAGTGTGGTACGACACGTCTCCTGGCACACCCTTTGGGCATGCATGTGCCGACACACTCTAGTCGGCGTTCACCTTATGCGGTTATCGTTGCTGCGGTACATTTCCATTTTGCCAGCCGGAGTGAAAACTTCTGCGCATCGGTATCTTGCCAGTGGCTAACAGTCAAGACACCTCATGAACTAGACTATCTATGACACCCTTCCCATATGCATTGATCTCTACGTGACTCCGGAGGGTACCGTGCGCGGTTTATCTAGTTACTCTTTTACGGATCGCGAGCTCCCGGTGTCTTCCACAGGGCGCGATAGTCCGGGAGTGATCCAATGGGCGCTACCCATGACCAATACCTCGGATCTACCTTTCTTGTGGGAGGAATTATGCTTTTAGTGTCTCTGCACTTCCCTTTCAGAGCCTATGGCGTTGGGAGCACGTTCGGGCTTGGTAGGTGTAAAACTCTCCCAGTGGCCCCCGCACCACCCGGGACTACCTTTGGGACCCCCACGGTTAACACCCGGTAACCCCGTCAGTTCTGGTCCGTTTTACTCTGAACAACTTGGAGGAGGTACTCCACCTTCCACCCTATGCCCTCTTCTATATCCTGCGAACAGCCTACAGTCGACCGGATGGCAGCGACGTTTACGGTGTTGCCAGAATGTCTGGAAAGATTCCACTTTGCCAGACTGCATACAACTATACAGCTGATTGCCCATGACGTCCGGGCCTCAAGGCGGGGCCGGAGGGGTATGATGGGAATAATGTCACCAATTTACAGCTTCCTCCAAGCTACGTAGCTCGCCCAATAGCATCCCCCGGAATCCCAGATTCCAGTATCATGCATGGCTTCACGTGACAAACATTCCGGTCAATTTTCGTGAACTCCCCGAGGGACTTCGTATTGAAAGGTAGGGTAACTCAGGGCTCTGGGCAGAGTAACCCAAGACCCAAGGCAGTGTAACCTGATCCCGAGAGTAGGGTAAACTTGTCCAGCAGACAAGTTAACTTTTCCCTGTTACCCTGCCTAACCCGTTGCCGGGGATAGACCTTTCTGACCTGTCTTCAGTTACTCGACCTAGCTGAGCAACTGCCCCTTCATAAGTCCCTCAGTACGCTGACCAGCCAATTCTGTTCATTCTCGGAGCCCGGGCCATTGGGTCTCTATAGGTCCAGTACTTACTTGGCTGCCGCTTCCTATCAGTTCGCCTCCTCGCTACGTGTATGGGTATAGGTTCCGTTTGCTATGGCTCATGTATGCCGGGTTATTACAATCGCTCCATACTGTGAAAAGGACTATGTTATCGCTTATAGTAGAGATGAGTCGGAACTTGGATTTAAACAACCCTGATTCCCTGATAGAAACCGCAGACTTTGACTGCCAGTATTCTTAATATACTGGCTTGAATGGTTACTTCTTAATCTCCTGTTACACCACGTTGAAGTCTGCTTTGGTCTAGACAGCTCTTACCTCTTGTCGAGCAAGCAGGCCATCTGTTACTATCAGACTCGGAGTGTGATTAGTAGCCTAGGTGTGAGCACCTTACATTTTGGTAACCTCAGGAAGTGGTTACAAATATTGTACCTGGGCGAGGCCTGATGAACCTATAGACATCTATGAAGAAACGCTAGCAGCTAGAAGCAGCAGAACCCAGGGTGGTTGGCTTCCCCAGCACACACCTTTGAACTTCTCAGGACTAGAAGTGGGAAGCAAATACCACAAGAAGGGCCAGAATGCCCTAGACAACCTAAGGGGCCATGGGATACAGCAGGGTCCAGTACTGACAAGGCTGCCAGACAGCTTATGAAAGACCAGGCTTCGAGAACTTTAGAAGAATCCAAGGAACAAGCAGTCAAGGACACCAAACAGATACCACGAGACCCTCGGCCACCACCAAAGAGTTCCTCTGAAAGAGAGGACAGCAACAGCGAAGAAAGCGAATCTGATATGTCTAGCTCAAGAGGCCCACCACCAGTACCCCCAACTGGTAGTGCTGATAACCAGTCAGGAAAGAAATCTATGATAAAGTTACCCTTACTAGAGAAGTTTGGTGGAAAGCAAGCTGACCTCAAACTAGAAGCATGTAAGCAATAGAGAATCACGATATGCTAGTAGCTGCTCACACAAGGAATCAAGACCTGTGAGAAGGAAACAGGACTCCATGTGGGAGCGTTCTGTGCAGTAGCTCCCTTGGAGGCATACCAGCGATGCATGGAGTGATATGCAGATGGAGACTACAGTAGTGGACAAAGAGTATGGGAATCTTCAGAAGTGATTCCAGTGAAGCCAAAATCGAGAAGAACTATTCAAAGCATTTAACAATATTCACCAAGTATGAAATCGCAGCACAGCAAGGATCACAAAGACAGCCACAAAACTCCTGATATACTGTGGACCAATGCGTGAATTCATGGTCAACAACTATATGCTGAAATGAAGATTCTATGATGCCATCGGTGCTCGACTTAGACAAGTCGTAGAACCAACGGAACGGGAAGATGCTGACATATTGGACCCCAACACTAATGCAGCATGGCAGAATACCATCCTGCATGTGATCGGCACTTGTGACAAGCTAAATGCAGCGAAGTGACATGGAGAACGAGAAGAAAAGCAACAGCAACAGGGGAGGAAGAAGAAACCAACCCAGAAGATGATCCCCAGGACTACCAAATAGAAGCGAAAGGAGAATGGAGAATACTGTTAATATGGAATGAAATGATACATGGTACGAGGCTGTCCCACTAAACAACATATTAAGACAGAAAACACAGCAAACCAGGTAGAGATGCCACAGTTTGAGGAGGTAAAAATCAACTCAGCTAATGCAGAGACTGATATTGAGTACTGTCGAACCCTGCCAGCCCCTACACTGTACCCCCACCGAGTATTGGAAGGAACGAGCTTGATTAATGGCACTTGCACTAGCGTATTGTATAATACAGGTGCTGTGGGTGCAGCTTTTATTAGCAACACTATTGTCACAACCCAGAGCATCTCGACTCACCTGATGAAAACACCAGTCACTGTGAACTTGGCCATGAAGGGATCATGATTGATCAGGTATAAGACTTGCGAAGTGACCATCCAACTCTGATTGGCTAAGCTGGCAAACCAAAGGATGATGGTTGGCAATTTGGTAAAATATGATACAATAGTAGGGATGCCTTTCCAGACCTAGAATAGGGCTATTATCTGATGTGGTGAAGCAGGGATTGAACTCCAAGAGAAAAGGGTGCGAGTGCTATACAAGCCAACCAGTGGGGAGTGCAGAGCGGCAAGGTGCAGAACTGAATGGGAAGAAATCCCAACCAAGTTAGAGGATATATTCCACGAGAGGATTGCGTAGGCTTTGCCACCTCCTAGAAAAATAAACCAAAACATTTGCCTCAAGGGTGCAACAGAATGGGGAAATCAATCGACATACACCATACCTGGAGCATACAAAGGAAAACTATGCAACTGGATAAACGAGAAGTTAAGGACCGGAGTTATCTACTGGACTAGGTCCCCAGGGGCAGCAGCCATGTTTTTTCGGCTGAAATCCAAGGGGAGAATCAGACCACCAGTGGACTTGAAAAGGCGAAATTATAACCCAGTTAGGGACAGCTCATTGATCGCAAATTAGACACTGACCCTAAATGGTATAGGAAGAGCAAGATTCCAAAGCAAGATAGATCTTAGTGATGCCTATTTTCAGACCTGCGTTGAACCAGGAAGTGAGATGTTCAAGGCCTTTAAAACCCCTTTTGGTGGATTTGCAAGGAAGGTCATACGGCAAGGTAACATGAACGCACCTTCTGCCTTTATGTGGATCATGGGGGACTGACTGGGTGACTTTTTACACCACTTCATGTGGGTATAGATTGACAATATCCGCATTTATTGTAAGACAGCAATGGAGCACATCCAACATAACAGAATAGTGTGTGAGGGATTAAGACAGGCAAAGTTTTTTGCCAGCAAAAAGAAAGCAACCCTATTAGGAAAATCACTGGAAGTAATGGGACATGTAATAGGTCATGAAGGGATTCAAGCCTCATCTGGGAAACCAGCTATGATTGGGGAATGTGCTACACCAAGGAACCAGAAGGAACTGCAACGGTTCCTGGGTCTGGTAAATTATATTGTACAATTCCTACCACACCATGCTACTGTCATGGCACTCTTTATGGATCTGACAGGGAAAGCGGAATTTGTGTGGATAGACACACAGGTTGAAGTATTTTCCAACATCAAGGAACTGAGCAAACAAGGGAAGATGATCAGACCAATAAATTATAACTCAGGAGAACCCATATAGTTGATAAGCAATGCCTGGGATATTGAGGTTGGAGCATGGGTAGGCTAGGGGCCATTATGTGAAACAGCCCGCTGTGCAGCCCTCCATCGCTGAAAGTTTAAAAATTCACAGATAACCTATGGCACGACAGACCAGGAGGGACTGGTGGTGATCGATGCGCTCCAAGTCTTCAACCATATGCTTATAGGTTCCATGTTTGCAATAATCACAGACTACTAACCCCTGATAAACCTGCAGACTGACTGGGTGCCCGGCCAAAGGAGGACACTGTGGATAAATGAATAAAGTAAATATGACGTGAAGGTAGTATACAGCCTAGGACGAATGAACAATTTAGCAGATGCACTCTCCTGTATCCATGAAGACTCTGATAACTAGACTCCACCACCAGTCCTCAATCGCACACTGGAGGACTATGATATATCCGACTCCACCTCCTACAAGAGCCCTTCTCTAGTACTGGCGTCAATGGCTCAGAAAACCTTCCATACCTCTCCCGCCTGCTCTATGCAGTTCTGGGAACTACACACTGGCCCCCAACCTGAGATAGGGGAAGGCAAACTGCCCTCCAGTGGCAGTACCAGCTATGGTTCTCAATGGGACGAACCGATGTCCCAGGCCATAGTAGCAATATCGGATGCACCAACACAACTACTGGTAACCTTCCTAAGTCCTCAGCATTAACATCTCCTTGCTATCCCAAGAATAGAAACCTACAGGGCAACCCCCCCATCGGGCCCACAGGGACTACCTGCTGTGGACCCTCTGTATGGAGGATCACTTAGCATCTACAACAATGAACCAATTGTCTCAGTTGTACCCCCCTGATAGATACATACTGCCACACCCTGTATGATGTCCAGGCGGAAGAAGAGGACACAAGAAGGACCACGATCAGACCACAATAGATTGTAGATGAACAGGACATTATCTATACATCTTGTGAGATGCAGAGCGTTTTCCAACAACAGACGGTATCTGGATACTGACATGGACCAGTCTGCTCCTGTGTTAGATGGCATGCTGGACCAGAAGAGCTAGAAGGAGCCTACATACCAGTTGGAATGCTATTCATGAGGACCAGTTATGGTGAATACTGCCTCTTTATCCTTAAAGGGCGGGTGTTCAAGGGAAAACCCTGTGAGAATATGTCATGTATAGGATACATGGCAAAGGACACCAGAGTGTAGAACAAAACCCACAGTATGCAACCCAATATGTCTACTAGCCTGCGATGAGAAAGGAGTTCTGCGATCATGTGAAGCAATGTGACACCTGCCAGGACAATCAGGAACCAACTCACAGACCAGAACATAGGATCCAGAGTCTTGACCCTGCCTCTGAGGTATTTGAATCAATTGCTATTCATTTTGCAGGACCCTTCAACAAGTCAAATAGATTTGACCTTGTCCTGGGAGCAGTGGATCGATTAAGCAGCTGTGTGTGGCTTATACCTACCAACATCACAGTGGTAGCAGAGGAAACAAGGAAACTGCTAGAACATGAGATCTTCGCTCCTCCTGGCCTCCGCCTATCGATAACCAGTGATGCTAAGCCTCATTTCGCATGCAACTGGTGGAAGCAGACCTGCCAATCCCTTGGAATTGAATGCGTAAAAGCTTGACCCAGTCACTGTGAAACCAATGGACTGGTAGAGTGAAAGATCTGTGATCTCGACACATGCTTGAGGAACCTGGTCAACAGACCTCAGATGCACTGGGAACCCCTCCTGACTACTTTCACAGTATACCTGAATCCTGGCTTCTCCGGAACCCTCAATATGCCACTATACAAGTCAATGTCTGGACGCAACTACCCTCTACTACAGGTAACTGACCTTAAGAACTCAGCAGTCCCTGCCTTGGATGACTGCCTCAACTGGTACCAGACTGGTCGAAAGTTGCCTTACCAAGCAGTAAAGCAAGCCCGACACAGGAGCGCAACCACCACAGTACGATGAAGAAGACCTCACAAACCTATTGCAGTTAGAGAACTGGTCCTGGTACCTGGAGCAAAGTTTGCATCAACATCTGCAAGAAGCAAGGAGCTACAACCATGCTGACGAGGACCATTCAAAGTAGTAGAATTTGACATGTTTATGCAGAAGTATACAGTCAAGATGAACGTCAAAATCTAGTGGAAAGACATAGGTGACTTCCACTCTACCTGAGCAAAATGTTACCATGGAAGCGATAACCAAAGGTTTCTTGGACGAGCCCATACTCGGCCGACCGCAATCCTGATAAAAGAGAATATGGAGTGGGAAGTGGAGAAAATCCTAGACCACAGAAAAGGATACAACAATAATAAATTCCTCGTGAAGTGGAAAGGATATCCGCGAAGTGAGGACAGCTGGGAACCTCTGGAAGGCCTTAAGCACAGCATGCAATGGATGAAGGAATAGGGGGAAGACAACAAGGAAGGAATACCACCAAGTATGCAACAGATCGCGATAGGAATTACCAGGCCAGCCACAAGATACTGGTCACCAGAAATGCCTAATACCCGCCAGTTAGGAAAAGAATTTAATGACGGACCAGCGGAGGAAGTGTACAGGGCAGGTTACTTTCATAGCGAATGCAAATTGCCGACTGAGGAAGATGAAGCGGTGGAGGACGCAGCATATGACTACTACTACTAGAACCTCCTAGGGCTTTATCGGAAACAATAACGATGTCAAACAATGTGGAACTTGTTGTGGGGCAGTGCTATCAGCACATGGGACTATTGGTGCACTATGGTACTAGTCCATTTTCGGAATGTTGCTCTAAAATTTACTGTCCTTACGATGAAGAATATGGGATGGTCCAAGGAGTCCGTGAGGACAATGTTGAAGTACGGGTCTACTGCGATATGCCTTGGTATGAGAGTGGTTTCTTTCTTGAAGTTGCATTTTGTGCTTCGTGTTTATAACCCAGTTACATAATGAGTGACGATTTTCTAGAAGTGGAAGGTCAGGGTGAGGAGGATTTGTTTGAGAATTTTAATCTTCAGATTATTGGTTTTTTTTGGGTTAAACAGTGGTTTTATTTTGCGGAATGTAACCGGTTTGGGTAATAGATTATGTTTGATGTTTTGTTTGATAGTATCGCCTGATGCTAGTTATATTTCAAAGCGATTCCTTTATACTTTGAATCTTTTATGTTTTGTCTGGTACTATGGTTTGATACTTGTTATGTTTTAAAGATGTTAGTGGACACTTTGAATGTTTTATGTTTTCTTTGAGAGTATCATTGGTATTACACATAAGATGAACGGACATAGCATAATAGGCAGGGCACGTGATCATTGGCAAAAGGTCATGTGTTCAATCCCAGGGTCAGTCAGAGTATTTGGGGAATGAGTTAATTTCGATCAATACAACGCCCGCATAAAACATACATTTATGCCACTACCGAAGGTTGCTGACCGCATGGTTTTCGCTGAGTGTTCCAGAGAGGGCTCCCGGCTACCCTGACAAGGTCAAGTGAACTAAATAGATCCGTTGGTTGTGGAGATAAGAACGTGCAAAGACCACACCTCATGAGGGGACGACATGTACAAGATGATCGATTGCTCACACTTGCAGGCTTGATAAGGTAGAGTCAGATGAGGGCCTACCACGTGAGAGATCAACCATAAGCGCAATGAGGCCTAACAGCCATTGACAGGAACATGATTCCCGCAGGTTGACTGAGACAGATGGGAAATCCACCTGCATTGATAACTCTGTCATTGGAGCTGATTACTTCATATGCAGAGAAAGGACCAGTAACCGCTTGCCAGGGTGAAAGGGTTTAAGTAACTATGATTAGCACAAACGTAGCGAAGAGAGGGGTGAAACACCCTCTCCACCGTTGGGGAAATCTGAGTCAAGTGGGGTAAAGGTTTTCAGGGTCTATGAAGTTCACACAGAGAAAGGTGGGAGGAGTAGATAGGCCGCGAACACCCAGACATGGAATATAAACATCAAGGTGCCTCCCGCGCTTTACAGACATCATGAGCAGTGGAGAAGAGACCTGATCAATATATTCGTTATAGGATATACCTCTAGATTTTACTTCGACCCCAGACATCTCAAGTGAGCCTTCCTAGCAAACATTTCGGCACGTATCAGGCCTTAGTCCAGACTTGCTTGTTATTAGAGTTGGCTACTGCCTAACACTATATTGATATCTTCTACACTACTGAGGGTTACCATCACCCTATTTGATGACCCTGCAGGATCGCTTGTCTAGCACCCTCCCCCACTTACCTCAAATGTACCTGCAATGAAACTCACACATCTGTGAGACCGAGTTTGATCTCAGCATAAGCGGAGTCTCCCAAAGTCATAATATTCCCTTCCAATTCACTGATTAGGGGACCAAGTGAGCCCTCAAAAACCTCACGCCTATAGAAAGAAAAGGCCCAATGTTGCAACCAAGGATTGAAGAGCGATCAGAGGATTCTGGCTACACCGACACACTGCACTAAGAGAGATAGCAGAGACTGATCAGGGCATGGGGGCCAGGCCAAGATGGCCCCTTTCCACTACCACTGCCACCCACAGCAGGCGACATCCCACCACCACGACTAGGTTCTACATCTACACCTAGAAACCCGTCAGGGCCACCAGTACCCGGGGGCCCAACCCAAGGTGTCACTAATGGATGAAGTGGGCAGAGGTTGCGCTCTGGTACCCCAACCCTGTCCAGCACCACTGACTTGGATGGCTTTACCGCATACATTGGGACACTGATTGGCCAATTAGACAGCAGCGGCATACTAACTGAGAATAACCAGATGGTCCTATATGGGACCTTGTCTGACAAGGGAAAAGAAATGGCAGAAGGCCTGGCTCAAGTAAGAAAGCGATTTCAGACCGGGGAGAAACCGGTTGGAGAGGAATTGGCACTGTGGCAAAATACGAGTAGGAAACTAGAAGGAGAAGTGGTAGCCAAGGTCCCTAGATTTAAAGGTGTAATGACCCAGCATACATGAGCTATGGCAGCCGGAACCTACACCCATACAGGTAGCCCAGAGGCGAACTAGTAGGAACCGGCAGGCAAGTGAGTACTTGACCTACGGAGACCCGAGGGACCGGGCTCTGAGATGAGCAGACTTAGGGGGCACAAGTATTTAGGTATATGGCTACACCCGAGATTGGTGTCAGCATACTTAGAGACCTATGAAGGGGCAATACACAGAGAGGCTGGGTAACGGGGGAAAGGCCCAGTATGTCTATCTCCGGCAGTAGGATAGAACAGGGTAACTGGAGAAAGTCCACTTGTCCAGGACTGGGTTACCCAGCCTTGAGGCTTGGGTTACCCTGTTCAAGGATCTGAGTTCCCCTACCTTTCAACACAAAGTCCCTGGGGCAGTTTGGGAAAAATGACTGGAATGTTTGTCACACGAAGCCATGCAGAATACTGGAATCTGGAGTTCCGGGAGATGCTATTGGGCGAGCTACGCAGCTACGAAGAAGCTGTAAATTGGAGACATTATTCCTATCATGCCCCTCCGGCCCCGCCTTGAGGCCCGGACGTCATGGG